>JAVQKC010030677.1:0-14110 GCA_036025475.1 Philypnodon macrostomus | reverse complement strand
GCTGCCCTGGGGCACACTGACAGAAGCGTGGCTGCCAGTTTGCGCCTACGGCCCCTCTGACCACCACCAAACACCAATCACACAACCACATTCATTCATAGGCAATGTGGGTTAAGTGTTTTGCCCAGGGACACAATGACAGTGTGCGCTCGGACGGGGACTCGAACCACCGACCTCTGGTTGAAGGACGAGCGCCTACCCACTGCGCCACTGCCGTCCCAACCTGTTTGCTATTTGTTAATATTTCTACATCTTGTCCCTCAAATATTATGAAGTATTTTTAAATAAATAGTGTATGAATGTTGTTGTCTTTGGGTGTCCGCCCTGAGACTAACAGGTCAAGGAGTCTCCTACCTCAGGCCCATAGTTGCTGGGCTCAACAACCCACGGCAGTAGAAATCTCAGAAATCGATGTCTATCTATATATGGCAGTGAATGTGAAATGTACTAAAAAGATAAAAAACATTTCTTTGACCTTTTGCCAACAATGATTATGACTAGAGACAGAACGGCACAGGAGCCATTGTGCTGCATTGTTCTACCATACTGAGCACCATACCATTATGAGCACAGAAGTTCAACATCATTTGTATTTGTCTGTCAGCAATCGTACAGAGATACAGTATTATTTTTCTCAAATGCGTATGGGGCCCAATGAGGCTATTACAGTTCTTTATTTGGTTTAGTTGAGTTGTTTTAGCCTGCTCTGGTAGGGCTGCTCAGTCCTTGTTAATACACAGTTTAATCCTGGTTTTGGCACTTTTTGGACCTAGTTTATTGCTGTTTTAGTCCTTATTTAGACTTAGTTGAATTTGATTTTATCCTTGTTTGGGCCTTAAAGATTGTGTTCTTATGCATAGGCTTAAGCTTACAGGTTCATTTTAGTAGTATGATTCTTTCTTTGAGTTGAGTTGATCTGGTACCACTGTAGAACCACTGCCCCTTCTTTCATTTCCTGGGGCATGTGACAACACCAAGCCACTTCATGGGAACTGTAATTGAATTTAAAGCTGGTTAATTCCCATGATGAAGTATTAAACTAAAACTAATGGAACCTAATAGTGAAAATCACCTTTATCAATCACCATAAGTGAAATAATCTCATCACCACCAGGATAGGTCACACTGTCCTTCCATTTATACCCTTGCCTTTCACATGTCCGCAATGCATGGTGGGGAAACCTCTTTACTGCTATTGCTACAGTATATTTTTTTATAATTTTTTTTTTTTTTTTTTTTTTACAATGAAACTCGTTTTTACAGTGGAATTCTGTACTTTTTTCTGTACTATATATTTTTTTGAATATTGTCACTAGTTTTTGTAAAATACTGACAAATCTAATAACATTCTGCATTAAGATGGACCCTTAACATTATTATTTTTAAGTTTAAGGATTGTTTACCTGAAATCTCATTTGTTGTCGTCGTCGTTGTGTTTTTAATAGTACTGCACTGCAAATGTGAAGGTACGTTTCTGTAAAATGCATGTATGGCATTATTTGAGCATAACAATGTCTTTTAAATTGATTTCCATTTTATATTATTTTTAGCTATGAAATTCTTGCAACTGCAGCTGATGGTATTTTTGGCTGGAAATGTTTTTTCTTGAAGATTTTTGCCCAAGTGTCTCTTAAATGAAACTGATATGAAGTCCACAGAGTAAAGTTAGTGTACACAAGAACACTGCAAACTTTTTCATCAGCTGTCATTCTCTTTTAATGAATGCACCAATGCTCTGTGACAGCAGTATATTTTATTTCATAACTCCTCTCACGTGGGTCTATCCTATCTCCTATGTTAATAGTCTGTATTAAGCTTAAGGCACAGAGGAAGTATTGGATTTCCATTGTGTCTTTTTTAGTGTCTGTATGCAGCACAGGTCCAGGAAGGAAGAGTTGCTGGAGGCACGGAGTACAAAGCTCTCATTAAGAAAGGTTGATTTTGTATTTCTTCTACATGAGCTGTGAGTGCTAGTTACATCATGCTTATGGCACGTGCTGGGTTTTATAATAACACATTCACATTCATAATTAATGAGGGTTCAGCCACTATAGATATGACACAATGAATATTAATGTCTAATCAACAGGAATCATTTAAGGTCACAACAAATACTCTCTTGAATGAAGGGTGAATTGTTTTTACCTTCTGCTTTGTTTTTAGCCTTTACATATTTGATCTCTCAAATATATAACAACAATATTATATTTATACATACCTGTGAATCTAAACTATACAATTTCATTTATACTCTCTAGTGTGCAAAGAACCCTAAAGCAGGAATAAGTGAGAAGTGTCTTGCCCAAGGACACATTATCAGAATTGGTGAGGATCCTGATTATTTGGGTGACTTACTCTTTATAGAACTACTCTCAGTTAGTTGGTATGAATGCAATATCAACATGAGATTTAGAAACTAATGCTACTGCCAGCTTTTAGAGCCTATTTCACCACTAGATGGAGTTATGAGCAAGTCTTGTCACCTTCAAACTGGCTCACTGGGGTGAAAGGGTGAACATTGCTGTGTCTTTAGTGATGCTCTTTTATAATACTACCATCTGGAGTAATAAACAAAATAGGCAACATGGTGCGTTTTTCTAATGTTCATTGTATTGTCCTCCAAATATTATACTGCCAGAGGCCTCTTTTCGACATGTGTGGTCACTCCAGTTGAGATTAAATCCATGCCGGCTGCCTACCGGCCGCCCAATACACACACGCTTTATTGGCTGCTTTTCTTTTAAATCATGCTCAGGTTAAATGACCCATGAAGCAGCAAAAATATATTTCCTGCATTTTATTTGTGTCAGTGTGTGGAACAATTGGCTGCTTCTACTCCACAGGGGATGTGTTTTGAGTGTGAAAAGAAGGAAGAAGTTGACTAATAAAGCAAAAATTTTTCACCTCTGCTGAGAATGTTTGTAAGGCTGGGTAGTAAATGGCCAGCGCCTCTTTGAACATAGCAAAGCCCCAACAATGCTCATTAGTTGACTGCTGGCATGCCTACACATAAATAGTTTCACAAAAGCTCTCAACAATCTACCTCCTGAAGTACGCAGCATCAATGATTTTAATTGATTTGAATGATTTTGAATAATCTTAAAACCCATTTATTTGGCTTGGCTTTTATCACCTGAGTTTGAAAGAATTGTATTTATTTGTTGTATTTTTGTGAGTGTTTCATCTTCATTTGCGTTTATTCATATTCTATATCTATGGTTTTATTGATTTTGTCAATTGTCACATGTATTCCTGTAAAGCACTTTGTTCATGTTGTAAACGCTATACAAATAAAGTTTGATTGATAGCTACAGTCCAATGTTACTGCAGACACGACCCATTTTTATATCATTAAAAAGGATTTGAATCAATAGAAATGTTTACTGTGTACCATTAAGCTTTGGCCAATTATATATCTGCATATTGTGTTGTTTAAAGAGAAGGACTTGTATATGGCTTTTGGTTTACTTGACTTGGTATGGCAGTCAAAAAGTAATCAATAATACTTCAAGGGCTATTTCAGCATTAATTTCCGCTGCTTCAACAAAAATGCAAATAAATAATAAAAAAAAAAAGATAATCAACGGAAGTGAAACATAAATACTTTTGAATATGTATCATTTCACATAATTCATCGAGATACATTTTTTTTGATCAAATAACATCATGACTTGAATCAGTATTTGTTTTCCACAGTTGATTCACAGACAAGTCCACATACATGTACCTTTACATGAATGATTTATAGCCATCGGAGGCACTTTCCATCATACTGAATTCATCTTAAACCATATAGGATTGCTCTCATTATGACTAAATAGACTTTGAAGCCAGGTCTATGAGGCATCCCTTGCAGTCTCTCTGGTTGCTCTCAGGACTGGACCCATCTATCATATTAACTGTAACTGACAATCACTGTCAGAGCAGCGGCTTAACAATTCTCCGGAGACTTCCAGCTTTATGAGCGAACGGTCTACATCCACGCACAAGAATGGATCATTACGAAGAGGGAAGTCAAGGGAAAATTCACTGCTCAATTCTGGTTTCTATTTTAATCAAAAAGCATTGTGGATCAGAATAATATAATCATATCTTTATAATCAATAAAGATACTATGAGGTCCATTTGAAAACTGGTCTATTGTTCACTGTTATAAAATAAGCTCTAAAATGCCATGAATGAGTTCAAATCAAAAATATAGCTCAGGATCATGTGACTATTTAACACACAGAGAAAGGGCATTGATCGGAGTGGGGACTGAAACAAGCCCATGAGAGTAGGTCCGAATGAAGTGAGTTAATCAGAGGAGCGACTTGCCGACAGAACATCCATAATATTGATGCTCCATAAATAAGACACATACATTTTAGCGTTTGACAGGTTTCCTACCGAGTCATTTCATGCAAGAACATTATTACAATGGACCAAAATATAATGTGGATGGTTCTTTTATTATAGGCATTGTTGGTAGTTGTGTTTCATTTTTATGGCTTCCCACAAAGGGGCATTGGTTCCTATACTGAGGACTGAACATTCTGTTTACTCTGCAATTTACTGGTCAAAACTGTCGGTGAACTTCAAACCAGGCTTAATGACTACTAAACCACTGAGGCAATTATTATTCTACTTACTAGTAAAGTTAGACAAAAAACACTGAAAACTATATTGGATGGCTTTCTGACATAGTTCAATACAATGGTAACTTATTTTATTGTTGGCATCCAGTCGGGGCAGCAAAGTAAAAATTTAATTGTGCAGGGAAACATGTTTCCTGCTGTGCATGTGACAATAAACACTATGAATCTTTGAATCTTGAATCTTGAATGTTGAACTACATACAACCTTATAAATGCTAAACAAAGGTAATTAAACTTTATAGTTACCAGGAAGATGTGGAAGGATTCCTTTTAAACTTTAAAGCCGGTTCAATACAGGGTTAACGATCGGGCGGAGCAGTGTGAGTGTCGGCCATGGTGGTAGTTAGTGTAAATCAGACTAGTGTGGACGTTAAACCTGACAATAGCATGTAATATAAAAAGACATACAGTCAAATGTGTCTTGTCTGTTTGATGTTCTTGTTTTCCAGTTGTGATATACAACATACACCAATGAATATAGTACATTTAAGGCTGTACACCCATTTACAATGATACACATTTAATAAACTACAGTAAATTTCTATATACTTATTAACATGATCAAAATGCTTCTGTGTGGAGTTTGCATGTTCTGCCCGTGTCTGGGTAGGTTTCCTAAAAACATGTACAATAGGTTCCCTTGTTGGGGCCAGGACTCTCCTGAAAAATACATTCTGAATCTTTCCTGGTTAAATAAAAAATACAAATATTTGTAAATGTTAAAATGCATTAAAGTTTCTGTAAAAAACATAACATTCTTGGCTCAGCTACTGGCAGTGAAATTCAGTAGATTTAAGACTTAACTGCTCAACAGTTGCATATATTTTTGCTTGATGTACTGTATTCCATTAACCTGCAAAGTCTTTGGACGAATGCGTTATCACGTATGACACACACCTGAAAGGCTACGGACAGTTAGCTAAAACATAAATGTCAATATGTGTCTTTTGCAAACCCACTTATGCTTCATACATGGAAACCTTATCAGAATGCACTCCGGTGTCCATGCTAACCCTGACTTTGGACCAGCTAAAGCACAGTGTTGTATTGCCTCTCCAATCTTTACTGTCTGTTTTAAAGAATGTGTTTGCTTTCTGTCAATGTGACCAATTGAGGAGAGAATGAGGAAGCCTGTATTCTCCCGGGTCCCAACACCGCTTCAATTTACTTTACATTGTTGTTGCAAAAACCTCTCTCAATCCCTCAGTCTGGATGAGCAAACCCTTCCAAACGTGTGTCCTGTTCCTGGTGCGGCTCGTGTGATGAACTGTTTCACTCCCGAACATGATTTTCTCTATTAATTTGTGGCATTATTACTCAAGGGTGAAAGTTTATATAGCTGGCAGTCACAGTGATAACAAAATGACTCCACCTGCAGTCAATATCCTTTCACATTGAGGGAAATGGGGTCGATAGCGGCCAGAGAAATACTGATGAGGAACTAAACAAGAGATGATGCTGCCCGCAAGAAACCACTGTATCAATGCACTCAGCCATTATGGGCTGTATTATTCAAGGGCAGTCGTGGTATGAATTCAACTCACTGGATCAGAGAAAAACAGAATAAATAAAGGTTTTACAGCATTTGGGTATAATGTAAATGGTCACAAATCAATTAGGTTAAATAATGCAAACAGTAAGAGTGTAAGAGTATTTCCATGGTGCCGAAAGATGTACTGAATATTACTTAACAACTTCCTCCCACCATCCAGACACATGCACATGAATCTAAATTGCATGAGTGAATGATGTATGTCCCTTACACCTTGTCTACGGCCCATAGTTCCTGGGACAGTCACCTGCAGCTAAATTGGAATAGGTGGAAGAACATGAATGAATGTTGTCTGAAACCAGTCTAAATTTGATGAATAGAAAGAGTTAATTTGAACTTTCAGACTTTCCTGTAGCCAGAAACGTTCTCCAGTTTCTATGAGGGAAGGTGTCCCAGACTAGCAGGCATAGTCCTTCCAGATTGTCCAAAGGGAGCCCTGGACACACTCCCAATAGGACTTGCCAGAACACAAAGATGTCCCAAGCAGCTCCACTCCAATCTCCCAGTGCATGACCAAGCTTCTTTAATTTTGCCAAGTACTGATACAGCCTGCTATGAAAACTCATTCTGGCTGGTTAAATTACAACTAAAAAAATGAAAAAGTTAATATTTTTGCTCTATTCAGATAATAGAGAATGAGGGTGTTTTGGAAAATGAAATTCCACTCTCTACAGGATCCGCTGCGATTGTACCATTTACTATGAATCCTCTTTAAAAGTCTGACGAGGACCAGCATTAACATGGTAGAAAGATCAGAAAAATGGAGTTAGCATAATGGGTTCCCTTTAAAGGGAGAATATACAGCTTTTCACTGGTTTGGTCACATTTCTCCTTCACAGAGCTGTCCACAGAAAGAATATAGACCTTAGAGACTATAGACGATCATAAAGCTACTGTTCAACACAAAAACACCAGGTCTGTGTCAGTTTGCGTCTTTTTATTTCTTGGAGCTCTCTCTGTAAAAGCCTGTTTAAAAATGTGTGGTTTTGGCGAGACCTGTGACTTGACCCGAGACTTCCAGGGACATTATTCTAGCAAGGAAGCTTCATTCACCCCACAACAACTCATTTTGGATCACACTGACTCTTTGTTAAAGTAAAAAGTTGCACAGTTTCCCTTTAACTGTATTTGCATTCAAACCCTTTCCAGCAATTACCCTATGGTAATATTGCATACTCTTGATTGAACATTACATGGTCAGCATTTGGGTTGAAGAGGACACAGGCTATTGGTTATGCCTCGTGTCCGGCAAGCACAGCAGCAGCATCTCCTGCTTTGAATCAACTTGAGTAACTACATGGCAGCTCACTGGACAGAGAAGGCCCATTGATTATTCTCGACCAATCGTCTTCTTTGTCGTGTTTTCATGATTCAGGCGATGAGACAGAAGCAGTTTCTGATCCAAACAAGCTCTCTCACCACCGTCTCTAACACTGGTTCACAAAGCAATGTGTATTTGTGTGTGGATCTTAATCACCATCTGGATCCAGGATTTTTACACAATCTTATACATTTTGATAGTGGCACAAACCAAGTCTGCCTGGGATTTGTATAAAAAGACAGCAAAATATGAGCAGCCTAGAAATCACACAATGTCTGATTAAGGGGCCCATTGGTGACAGTTGTGGCAGACGTATGGGGCCGTTTCGCCGATATACACCTTGCTGTCGGGGACGACAGCACAGGCCTAGTTGTAATGGTAGACAATATAAAACCATGGTCTGGTCAGAAAAGTCCCTTGCTTCACTGATCGGGGCATCATGCGCAACTGTATCCACTGTTTTAATGTTTATTTCTTTTTAAACATCCTGTCAGAGATGATTTATGTGAATACGTTGATAGATGGGGGTTTTTTGCTGAAGATTTGTACAGCAGAATATCAGGTGGCGTTATCCCATGACAAAATTGAAATTAGCTTATTCTCTATGGATGCACAATCATGCTGGTGACAATGGATGAGTAGCACCATCATCAACGTGACAGTCAAAAACAAATCTAGTCTGCTTGAGCAATTTTCGCTCCACAATTGCATTTATACACTTTCCTTTCGAGGTGTCAAAGTCAGCAGTGGGGTTGGGGCAGGCAACTAATACATTTTTGAAGACAGGTTATTATTTGAACCACAGGAACAGCTTTAGTAATGCCCACCACAAATGTGAAAATAATAATTGGTTTATAAGTTATGTGAATATTGATTCAAGTTTGAAAATGTGTGGAAAATTGCATTTATTCATTTTAATAGAAAGTAGTTTGCAAAGGGGAACGCGATAACTGTCTGCCGATGACAATGAAGGAAAGAGATTGCAAATCAAATAATCGGCCTATAGGTGAATGGCAAGTCAATAGATCCCAATTGCAGTTTGTAACTTGATTTAAACAGAAGAGGAAAGACCACCAACACTTTCATTAGTTTGTTGGTTTGTTTGTCTGAAAGCATTTTAACTAACAAGTAATTGAATTTTAATGTAATTTCAGGAAGGTTAGAGTACTGGGCCTGTTGTTTTTTGGTTATGATTTGGAAAACATCATTACTAGATAGGACCAGATAGGAGATAATAACTTAAGCGCCAATGTGTTGATATTAGTGGATACTTTACTATTGTGAGAAAGTCTGGCTTAATGAACAGAGCATTTACCCCTGGACTAGAGGATGCCAAATAAGGTCCTCATCTTTATATTATTGTTGCTTTTGGGTTTAGTTACGGTCTCGTTTCAATGGCGTGCTTATGCTTTGTTTATTTTTGTCACTGGTCCAGTTTGGTGTTTCAGGGCTTTTAATCAGGAATTAACCCCAGGTCTGGTTATGAATAATATAAGCCTTGGTTTAGTCCAGTTTAAGTTTAGCGTAGCAATGCTTCATAATTTAGTCATTGGTTTATTCTTTGTTCGTTTGCTAGCTACTTTAGTTTTTACCACATTTAAGTCGATCTTATTTGTTACATTATTATGAATTCAGATACCCATCTCTCAAGAGACTATTGCCCTACTTCCCCCACACGACCCTAGACACATCTACATTTGAAGACTCCTTCACTCGAGACACAAACCCACTTCCAAACAAACACAGATGGAGATGGCGCCCTTGTTTTCTCCCTTTTACCATATTCTACCTGAAAACGGTGCAAAACTATTGGGCTAAGAGCCTCTTCTGAAAGCACACTCTGTCCCATTTTCCCGTGGCACTGCCGTCGGCATCAAACGGCCAATCCAGGTCAGCGGTCAGGCATTTGTCCCACAAATCTCTGGCAGCTGCTGTACAACATTGAGGCTTGTGTGTGGGCAATGGCATATTTGGAACATAAAATGAAACAAACACTTTTGTGTCCAAGAAATGCTTTTATTCTAATGCATAATTGTTTTGTAAATGTATCAAAAGAAGTGTAAGGATGTGTGTGCAGCATTTTGAATCATTTTTCATCTCCAAACTTTGTTGTATAGTTGTGATGACAGCGACTGGCTGAATTGAACAGTTACATTCATTCATGTTTGGAACACCTTAACACCTACACCTTAACACCTAATACCTACCATTTCTTTGGACAGAGGGAAGAAGTGGGAGCACCTGAAAGTAGAGGTGTGAGATGTGATAATAAAAGATTCTATTGTATATGAAGACATCGTACTAATCTGAAAAGATTGTTGAATGTATTATGATGAACATTGGATTAGATGTACATTATTATTTATTTTTTTGTATTTAACCTTTATTTAACCAGAGAGACCTGGCCAAGGTAGCAGCCAAACCACAGAACAAGTGCATACATATTACAACAATTTACATTTTTATAATAAAATGACAAATACATAGTCATAAAAACATTTCAAGAAAAACAATATACTTTGATTTTGCAGTTGAAATAGTTTTATGAATGATAGTCTTCAAAAATCTGTTAAAAAAGTTTACAAAAGTCTTAGCTTAATAAAATCAGGATAATATATATGTTTTTACCATTTCGCCGCCCACCCCTACGAGGAATGAATCAACGGTAACATTCTGAAATATTGGAGATTGAACTCACAACCTTCCAAAAATGGCATGTTTGGACAAAGATGGATCCAATCAAAGGGGCATCTCCTGTTAAACTTTGATATATACAGAGGAGGAAGCTGAGGTCAGAACTAGCAGTCAGGAGGCCTAGAGCGAGACCAAAGATGAGATTTACGCATGTCTCAAAAAGTTAGCTGGTGTGAGAAAAGAACATGCAGAAGCTGAAAGAGGTGGACGATTTGATGTTTTTGACCCCAGAAATGAACAACCCAGCAATCATGCTACCAGTCACATGGCGTATCACTTTAGAGTCAGCCATAAAATACATTACCGCTTTGGGATTGTTCAAATTCAGTTTTTATCTGTAAAGTTATGAAGACTTTACTCATGGCAGACTCATCTCAGTGACGTTAACACAGTAATTCTGTCTCTTTATTTGATTTCTACAGCGAGTTATTACAGAAAGAGGTGTGGGTGCTCAAATTACACCAAGATTGGAATATACAATCTGAATGTAATGGCCATGTGAACTTTGATTAAAAAATAAGATAGTGTCTACATTTCGAGACTCGCTTTTAGAAGCATAGCGTAACTCAGCCAAATAGGAAATGATTAGTTTTATATTTGAGATTTACTTGAATTTGATTTCGCAATGAATGTTACTTATAAATGCTGGGTCTTCATAAAACAGCCAATTGAATACACTGTAAATGATAGAGTAATAAGTGTTAATAGATTATTAAAGACAACACGTGCAAAGGTTCAGGCTAAGTGCATTATAAATGTACCAGTGTTTCACATACATGCAATAAGGTCATTTATGGGTTAATGTTGAGTTATACAGTCACCCTTTAAATATTGTATAGCATAAATTCACAGTGTGCCTTGATTAAGTCTTCATCCACCTATTGCTGATGAATATGACCAGAAATGTAAACTATTTCCACCATGTTACATCATCCGCCATCTTGCCGATATGCTCTTACTGTATTGCGTTCTGTTACATATGGAGACCTATAATGACTATCATTCTTATGTATGCCTATGATGCTCTGTTGGACACAGAAGCCCATTTTTAAATCATATAGCTTCTTTAGAAATATGTTATCACTTTTCTGGATCCACGCCAAAAAGCTAATCATTTCTTACTTACTCCTAATCTTCATTTTAATAGACTATCCACCAAACACCGCTAACACATAACCAACAAAGTAACTAACTATGAAAAACACAAGCTCATTGATCAGTTTGAAGATTACAGATTAAATAATATTACCAGGATGCATGGTCACCCTATATCCTCAATACAACAAACCGGCAAGTGTGCATTTTCAGATCTCCTTAAATGGACCTTTGTGTGTGCTATTTGCATGCTCTTTCTGTGTTCAACCAATCTTGACATATTTGAACAGTACCCCAATCTCCAAGCCAGTACCATGACCAAGACACATGTTCTGATCTGAAGCAATTCCCTATGCACTGGTCACTACTCCATAGGAATCAATAAGGCTTATATTTTTGTATGTACAAATATTTCAAATCAGAAAGACCCATCTCCTAAGATCCCAGTTAATACAGTATGCAGTGGAGCAGCTAATAAGCATTGCCCGGCATTTCTTTCTCTCAATTAGTGAGCAAATGAAAACTGTGTCCTGAGGCGGCCACCTTTGCTTTTGTCCTCACAATCCCACCAAATTAAAAGCCTAAATCCAGATGACACATGTCCTTTGGAAGATAAACGTTGCCTTTATTAGTTTTTTTTTTATTTTTGCCAGAGGCCCAATCATTTCTGCTTGTTATTGGTGTAAAACAATTCCCAATAAATTGCTTATTCATATCAGGCGGCAGACAGCTTCTAGTTACATAAGACCGGAACGCTGGTTTAAACGTTGGTCTTTGAGACAAGCTGGTAAAGTTCTGCTTATATGTCCTATATGTTGATTTATTTAGTGTTCTGCTTCACGTGGCCATTAGAGGAACTGCAGTCAGTATCTGTTCTCCGTGTTTACAGAGGTTTAATCAACGTTATACGTCTGTAGTGTTTGGCAAAATTCAAAAATATATTACTTATATTTCGTGCTGAATCAGACCCGTGCTCTCCGCAATATATTGTGTTTACATGTTACATACTGAGGCAACCACGGAGGACCAAACAGAGCTCATTTTGCACATCACAACGTGGGCTACACAGACAAAAATGTGAAATACATTTTATTTTGCTTTAAATCCTGTATATAGCCCCTTTAATGGCACACTTTATTAAGTACACCACTTTGAATGATTGCTGACATGGTGAAAGAGGATTTCTAAGGTTTTGAACATTGTAAACATTAACAGAAAATGGCCCCAAAAAAGAAAATATCAAGCGAGTGCCAATGGCAGTTCTGTGGATAAACATGGTCCATGTCAGAAGCCAGAGCATAAAGGCCAGACTGGTTCTAGATGATATGAACCACAATTAAACCGGGACAAAAGCCAGGTCTAAACTCGGACTAAACCAAAACCAGATTAGTTCTGGATAATAAAAAGATAACAGTAAACACTTGTCACATCTGCAGAAGACTGGAGACTTCCCTGGGGCCACTTTATTAGGTACATTGTATTTCTAATAAAATGACCAGTGTGGCTATACCCTGGGGAAATGGGGTTAAACTTCAACACTAGCTTGCAAAGTAGAGCTTAACAGTAATGCTTAATAGTCATCACACTGAGATCAACTGACTTTGATTACAATTCAGTTTAATAAGAAAGCGGTTATAGGAAAAATCAACCAAGGACAGATACTAAAATATTCATGATTGCCTTGATGTAGTGTTTTGTTGTTATAGAGAGCAGCCCCATATATCCCCAGCATGACACACTGTGCATTTAAAATAGCTTGAAAGTGGCCATAGACTGTGGACAAGTGGTTTTGTGAACGACACATCATCTCTTTGTTCATGGAAACGTCATTATTATGCAAAATCATTGTTCCATTCTGAATCAATGGAGAACACAGGTGGAGGTGAATGAAAAGAGAGCCACCTGTTGTGTGACATTTGATAGTTAATTTTTCATGTGAGGCTGGGTATTTCAAAACAGTACACAAAAAAGTGTCATTTACCTCAAAGCAACGTTAGTGTCACTTCTGTATGGTGTAATTATGGCACTTTGTTTTACTTGGCCCTTAAAATCATTCTGTGAAAATGACTTTGTGGTAGATCGACTGTTAGTGGAGAAACCCTACCCCTGCCCCCAGTCAGTGAGCACTTATCATTCTATATCAGTCTGGAGAAATTGCTTTGAGACTTTTTTCTCTACAAAGCCCCCCCCTACAGTTTTGGGAAGACAGCAAAGAATACTTTATGATAATGTTACTCTCAAGTTCAACTAAAAAACACAAGGTCAGTTTTGAGTCTTTTTTATTTCTTTGAGCCATTCTGTAAAAACCTGTTCACCGATTCAAAGCCAATTCGAAAAAGTCTCATCTGACATTTTGTCACCGTATTTATGGATTCTTAATTAAAACTAGTAATGATAATGTTTTTTTAGTTTATTTTTTTCAATATATAAAAACATAGAATGCATCAGTTGCCTATGGGTAGGATAATGTTTAGTTTGTATGTACTGCCCCCTGCACAAATAAAATAAATAAATAAATAAATAAATAAAAATAAAAATAAATAAAACAACAAATATATTCATATTTGCATCCCTAGATTTAAACATAGCTAAGTTAACTGTCTGGGTAAAACTACTTTCAGAATAAAAATGAAAATCTATGTTAATCTCTTGAGGTGTCTGCTTGTCATATTCCTGTAATTCTTGATGGGATTCTGTTAGGAAAATATACATATTATCTTCCATTATTTAAGCTCATAATCATGACAATATATTAGTCTAATGAGAATTGTTATATTTTACTATGTTGTGCTTTTCACTTGTGTTTTTTGA
>JAVQKC010030668.1:0-10133 GCA_036025475.1 Philypnodon macrostomus | reverse complement strand
TTGGGTACACTGTGGAGAATCACTGTACCAAGGTTCATTGCTCTCTGCCAAAGTAAGTGTGTCCAGGGTCCCATAGGGGTCATACACATGGGGGCGCTATAGAGGCATTCTTTATTTGATGAACTTACTTTACATCAGGGTCAGATGGTCAGCGTTAGGCATTTTTTAAATAATTTCATATTTTAGCAAAACTCTGGACTACCACTTAACAAAGCTCTCTATGTAACAGAAGTTCACGTGTCTGCATGTCTTGTTGGAGGCATCATGACAGTAAACATGCCAAAAACCACAGAGCAGTCCCTAACATTCACTGAGGCTTCTCCACACGGTGCTTTGGAAAAATATTCTCACCTTTCATGGCCTCTACAGAGCCAGCATGAAACACAACTCAGGTCAGTTACTGTCAATGGACTGGGGGTCACATGACCAGATGAGGAGGAGGAGAGGGGACTGAGGGAGAGGGGGTCAGCTCGGACAGAAGCGGGACCGTCATGACGTTGTATAGACTCAAGCATGTCCAGATATACAGGGTCAAGGCACATTCAATGTAAAGAATCATCTGTAGAAAGGCCTTCACCGGCTTTACATATAGCACCAAACTGAATCAGGACTAATCCAACTGTTAACGTGAACTAAAGCAGAACTACACTAGGGCCAAACGGTGTCGAGATTAGTATTAAATCAGCCTGAACCAGGAGTAAAACAGAATTAACCCAGGATCAAACCAGGTCGAAATGAAACTAAATCAAGACTGCAAAGAATTTGAGAACTGCTGATCAATGCAATACTCACCTGCTTCACTTCATCATCCTTCAGCAATATGTAAATAAACTAAAAAATATATATTTGCTGCCCTCAAACTGTAGTAAAAAAATATATCTTTACAAAACAGTAGTTTGTGGAGAACATACAATGACAAAACTATTGTGGTACATTCACTAATGTCTCAACCAGGCTCTGACCTCTGACCTCACCTACATGTAGAGAGGGGAGGGACTAATGCTAATTTCTCCATTGAACTTTTATTATGGTCTTATCTACAGTTTACAACCTTGAACCTAAAGGGTCTATATGTTCAGGGATGTACTGGCCTTTAAGAAGACTTCACAAAGTCTGCAGCGTACTATCTCTCACGATCCAGCTCACACGTAGAAGCAAAACTATAAAACGTTCTCTTCAATCCACATTATTTTGCACGTCCCAATGCTGCAACAGGCCATTATCAGGTTTTAGAACGGGCTCAAAGCAATGGAAGGAAGAGCAATGTTTCATGATACAATCGTCCAGACAGTTTTAATGAGACACAATGCTGAACTTACCGTGAGTGTGGCACAGATAACATGCACAAGCACAAATGAACATACAACTGTGCCCCCTCATCACACGTCACACATTGTACGGGCGATACATGTTGCTCAATATTCTAATAATGTTGATAAAAACTGAGCAATGAAGAAACACAGTTAGGACGCGTTACATGTTGAATACTCACACACCACAAAGACAAGAAAAAAATCCCAGGCAACATCACAAGAACAAAAACAAAATGAGACAATTAGAAACAGACATGACTCCAGCTGAGACCAACAGAAGAACACGTGATCTACACCAGGGACAATATATCATCACATGAACACACTGACATTTATCATGGCTGTTTCTGGAACGGAGGCATCTGGAGCAAAAGTGAGTTCACTTTACAAGAGTAGTGTTTGGGGTCTTCAGCATTTCTGTGAGGACTTGAAAAGTCTAACTGTTACTAATGTGTACATTAAATAAACATACAATGTGAGGTACAGTCACTAATGTTTCCTAACCAGGCTCTGACCTCTGACCTCACCTACATGTAGAGAGAGGAGGGACTTTGCCATATCTGGGGCTAATGCTAATTTCTCCATTGAACATGTATTACGGTCTTGCTCCAGTTGACTCCATTCCAGATTCTAGAACATTCTGTTTAGAAACTTTAAAGGGTCTATTAATTATCGTGATGTAATTGTTATACATTATTATAATTGTGAATATAAAACTGACATCGTCCCATGCCTACTACAGACAGTGAGAGACAGACCGGAGGAGGGTTACCTCTGGATGCCCTGAAACGTGCTGCTGGCCATGTCCACGATGCCCCCGGTGGGCCGCGCCACCACCCCCACCAGGCCTTTACCGATGCCCTTAAAGAAACCGGCAGCACCCTCCTTCTTGGCTCCTGTCCAAATAAAGGTTCAATTTGTTTGCATTGATGCCAAAGACAAACACTGATGATGGTAAACTACATCTGTAGCCACAGCTGCCATGGAGCTATAAAAGTAAACAGTGTCTTACCTTCCATAGGCTTGGTGACGATGCCTGTGACTCCACCAACAACACCCTGACAGATACAAATACATCGTCAGTGTTTCAAATCAAAAGTGATCTCTAAACACAGGTGATCGTCAGTGTTTCAAATCAAAAGTGATCTCTAAACACACATGATCGTACCTTTAAAAGTCCTTTTCCACCTTTGGCTAAGCTCTCCCCAAAGTCTTTCGGTGGCCGGTTCATCTCCTCCCTACGTTTCTGTTGGTACTCTTTGTCCATAGTGATGGCTGCCAGACCCTTGCCCACGGAGCCTGTGATTTTAGACACCATACCTGCAGCGCCACCTACAGACGAGAGGAGACAGGAGGAGGACTTACGCTGCTATTCACACGATCCCAAGATCCCCTTTAACCATTCTGAACCAGGACTAAACCTTTTATGTATATGCTATTAGAAGACCCGCCCCACCAAAAATAGATATATATTCTTTATCGATCCCACAAATGAAAAATATCCTGTGAAGCAGTCCTGACCAACAGTGTGTCCCAGCAGGCTGCGGACACCGATCACTAAGCCTTCAGCAAACTCCTCGGGACCCTGGACAGCTCCCTGTAACATACAACATGTAACATTCAACATGTAACATACAACATCAAGTGGAGTTAGTCCTGGGTTGGTCTTAGACGTACTTTAGCCTTGGTTCAGTACTGATTTAGAGTCATCATGTTGCTCTTTTGTATTATTTCTCACCTGGAAAGGCTCATAGAAGAAAGCCTCGACTCCCTCAGACAGACCTCTGATGAGACCGAAGGGGTTTCCCAGGACGTCCAGCCCCAGCACCAGAACGTACATCTGCTTCAAGAACTACACAAAACACAGTATCATCAAAAACACACACTCTACTGAATTACTCAAGTTACTCGTGTGAATGTAACTACCCACGTCTGATGATAACCCACTGACCTGTTCAGAGTAATGCCGGATCACCTCCCACATAAGTTTGTCTCGGCTGTAGAACTGATACTTCACCTCAAAGTACGCCAGTCTGGGAGAAGGAGAGCATACAAAAGTCAACCCAGCCTCAAAGTGCCCCTTAGCTTCAGCACTCTGTGGAGCTTCCTTCACCCTCTACAACGTCCAACAAACTAGGGGTGGCTGATATGGCAATACAAATCAAATCTATATCACCCACCCCTACAACAAACTTCAAATGAGCTTCCCACACATCTCCACTGGACTCCCGGCCCACTCCTAATGTCAAAAGCCCACAGCTCAGTGATGTTTGGCCTCCGGACCTCCACCAGAGTAACAGAGCCTGCATACGCATAAACAGAGGCTAAACATTTTGTGATTAGTAGAACTTACTTAAAGATGATGTCGTCGACGTCGGTGAGCGTGGCCCCGATGCTCTTCAGTAACAGGTTCAAAGACTGGACGGCTGCTGCGTCCTGACCAGGGTCACCCCCACTGGAGCCCAGAGACAGGCTCAGGTGCAGCTGTGGGAGGACATGAACAGGTTAAGAAGTATGAACAGTGAGATCATGAATGAACTTACCTTGATGGGTGAGATGTGGAAGTGTTCGAAGAAGCTGAGTCGTGACGTGTCGGTGAGGGAGGCCTCCATGAGTTCAGGCTGCAGCATCTGGAGGTCCCTCTCAATCAGCCGACTCTGAAGGCAGGGCTCGCCATTAACTTCACTTTTCCAGAAATGATTGATGCATAGTATACTAATGAAGTGGCACTTATATAATGATTCAATGTATGAGTCTGTTTGATTCTGACCACCTGTTATAATAATGATGCATCAGTTATATATCTTGCTTTTCTGGACACTCAAACACGCTTTACAATTATTCATTCACTCCATACACTGGTGGTGGTAAGCTACTCGTGTAGCCACAGCTGTCCTGGGACAGTCTGACGGAAGCGTGGTTGCCATTCTGTACCTATGACCAGCACCAAACACCAATCACACAACCACATTCATACTGTACATAGGCAATTGTTAAGTGTCTTGCCCAGGGACACAACAACAAGATGAGTTCAGGCAAGGATTCGAACCGGCGACCCTCTGCTTACCCACTGCCGGCACATATTCTAAATTCTTTGTAACCTGTATTAGTCGAGACGTGAACATAACCCACCTTCTGTTTGTCGGCCTGAGAATCTGCAGCTGGAGTAAACAGGGCCAAGATGGCGGTGAGAAAACCCTGGTCCACTTTGACAGCCATCTCCTGGACTAGAGCCATGAAGTACCTGAGAAACACATCAAACCTTAACTTCTGTATAGGTCAAAACATCCTCGTTACTCAGTTTTATTCCAGATTTGGGCTGCCACATAGTGGGTTTATTCTGTTGGCCACCATTACCTTTCAGGTCTGGGTCTTGGTCAGGATGTACCTCGCTGACGGATATTATAATTGTGCATTGCCCAGTTATGTTGTCATATAAATAGCTGCTTCTAGAGAGTCACTTTGATTGCATATTTACCAGTCACAAAAAGTTAGGGATGTTCCTAAAACATATAAATCATGATCACCATCATGATACCTGGGAGCCCCATGTGTTAAGTGCGTGTCGGTCTGAAGTGTGTAATGTGTGGGCGATGGTCTGGTACGTGCCCGGTGAGCTGATGTGTGTACGTCTCCCGATCCACCGTCTCTATAAAGGAGTCAGCTTTATCTTTTAGCTTCAGTGTGGCTAACGGCACAGCTAAATAAACATCATACCCCCCCCTCATCCCACCCCACCCGCACAGGGACGTCTCTTCATATGTATGGATGTAAACACAGGAGCAAGCGTGAATTCAATGGGCAGGCTATGGTCTGATCCAAAACACAGCGCGTTGTCCTGGGCGCATGTGTTTACTCACTTGATCTGCATGACACTGCTGTGCTCGTTGAACCTGGTGATGACTGACACATCGATGAAGGGCTTTGGTTCTGGAGAGAGTAAAGTTAGATTATTTCATATGTATTAGAAGTCTGTGTGGAATGAATGAATGAATGAATGTGTGTCACCTGAGTCTAGAGCGATGGACTTTGGAGGGGGCACAGGGTGGAAGATGATGGGGAAGATGGCTCCTGGCAGCTGGTTGTCCACCTGCACATCAACAGGTCTGATTGGATTTACTCAAAATACAAAAATACAACCACAATAACGATGGTTAGGTAATCAGCCGATGGTTAGGTTAATCAGCCGATGGTTAGGTTAATCAGCCGATCCCGATGTTAACCCGATATATCTGTGCAGCACTAGTTAGGATTGTTCTTCTTTAACAGTATTTAATGAGTGAGAGAATGGGCAGCAGAGAGCCAGAGCTGTTACTCTGGGGGCTATAAGCCTGGGAACTGGTCATACCCATAAATAAATGAGCTCAACTACAACAAATACTTTCATGAAATAATGTACTTTGTACTGTATATTGATGGAAAGTACACAGACCTGTAGCCAGTTCAGTTGAGCCCGGAGGCTGCGCTGATGCTGAGACTTCTTAAACTCCACCTGGATCCCCGACAGGAAGTTCCTCCTGATTGGACACCGGACCGGCTGACGGATCATCATGTTTGGATCACTGAGGTTTACCTGAACAAAACAAGTTCATATTTTACTTCATTTTTGTATTATTATTATTATTATTATTAATATTAATAATATTATTTTGTAATTCCTCAGATTTATTTATTTTTTTCATCCGCCAACAAAAATTGAATTTCTGGACACTAAACTATGAACGTGTCAGCCCCAAACTTTGCAAACAAATCAGGCTACATATAGTCAAGCAAAATATTTCACAAAATGCAGTGGGTCTATGGGAGCAAGAGGCAACATTAATAGGCCTTAATGTGCTCTTACCTCTATGTTGCCCTCCAGTTTGACCCAGCCTGTCTCAGTTTTCCCGCTGAGCTGGTTCTGGTAAGTCTTCTCTAAAAGGATGATGTTCTTTTGACTGAACGGTCTCCAGCGATTCTTAGGCTTCATCTCCCACACCACACCAGAGCTACGGACACAAGGCACATTTCATTTACACTAACGAACAGACGAAGATGAATATGATTTTGAACAGTCATTCTCAAAGTCCAGAGTGGGCCGCCCCTAATGTTTACTCTGTCAAAATACAAACTGCAGTCATATATTTGTCTTTTGTTATATCATATTAAATCAGATATAAGCAATTTATAGTTCCTAGAGAGTATTTATATAGACATTTTGATGAAATAGGTGACCAAGGGTTGACAGAAGATTTCAGATTTGGGTCGGCTCTTTGAATATTGAGGGGGCCACGGACGTGACTTTAGGAACGCCTGGTCAAACTGTTTCAAGCTAATCAGTCAGCAAAGTAAGAATTTCATTGTGCAGGAATCATGTTTCTACTGAGCATATGACAATAAACACTTTGAATCTTAAATCTTGAATCCTATTGATCGTTCTCATTTATTGATGTTGATATCCAATGAATACATGCCCCATAGTTAGAGTTATTTCCATAGTGAAGAATGAAGATGAGGAGCACATACATGTTACAGTTACCCAGTTACACGTACTTGAGTACCTAAGAGTAATCATCATACTTTTACCTGAGTAATATTGTAGTAGGAATAGCTCTGTGTGTTACCTCCACATTAACGGGCATTTGTGGGCAGCGTGGCTCAGTGGTTGTTGGTTCAAATCCCGCTCAAAACTATGCTCACTGTTATGACTGTGGTTGTGTGATTGGTGTTTGGCGGAAGTCGGTTGGCGCAAAATGGCATCCACGCTTCCGTCAGTGAGCCCCAGAACAGCTGTGGCTATGAAAAGTAGTTTACCACCACCAGTGTGTGACTGTGGCGTGAATGAATAATGGACTTTCAAATTTGAGAATTCAGTAGTTTTTTCACCCAATCCCATTATACTCTTAATTGAATACCCCCTTTAGTGAGTAACAATACTCGCTTACATATACTTGGCTCCTCTACCCACCTCTGTGCTGGCAGTTAATGAGGATTTACCTGGTTATACCAATGTAAGCTATCTCCTGACTGTTGGAGTTGTTGACCAGAGAAAGGCCCAGGTGTTGCAGTGATATCTTGACATCTTGCTCAAACTGTTCGAGCTCCTCAGCCTGTCGAGCCTTGGTGACCACAGCCAGGTCCTCGGTGAAGAGCAGAATACGCTGACGGCCGTCCAAAAAACTCACCCAGTGAATCTGAGAGAAGGTGTCATATGAGAACTGGCCCACTTCATCCTGCAGATAAAAAAAT
Source organism: Philypnodon macrostomus (assembly GCA_036025475.1). Taxonomy (NCBI): domain Eukaryota; kingdom Metazoa; phylum Chordata; class Actinopteri; order Gobiiformes; family Eleotridae; genus Philypnodon; species Philypnodon macrostomus. The sequence continues at coordinate 2,592 of JAVQKC010030668.1, read as the reverse complement.
AATGTCACATAGCACATTCTGTTTAAGAAACTAGGCCTGTGCAACAAGGTGTATAAACATGGGGGCGCTATAGAGGCATTCTTTATTTGACCTCTGTAATGTGCCTATGTACATTAAGTATACAATTGCCTTGATCACTGTGCCAAAATTCACATGATTTCTTTTATGTTCAGCAGGATTATTGGCTCAATAAATGTGCGTCTGGGCATAAATTAGTTTAACTATTTAATTGTCATTAATCGTAGAAGTACCAATCTCAATCCAGTTCTGCGTCTTTATGGTATGAACCTGTGTGCAAATGTTGAAACTGATCCGGCAATTCATTTTTGAGTTATCGCATTCACAGCTAGGATCTGCGAACACGGACGAACACCGACGTGATTCCATAATAACGTTGTTTTGCCGATATAATGATGGTGTATGAAACCTAAAATGCTATTCTAGAAGTTAATTAATTGAAGTACAATTTTGTCTTTTTAAAAAGATTTGTTGGGGTTTTAGTTGACAGAAAATCTGGGAGAAGAGGGAGTGACATTTTAACAATGTTTATTTTACCCACAAGCCTGGGGTGAGCCGTACACCTATATGTTCTGCAGCATTACCAGTGTCACATGGCTCCTGTGTTCCCCTTTAAATGTGATTTTATGATATGGCTATATTTGAAATTGTCTATTAAAAAAACACATATTAACAGAAAACAATCATTCATTTTCTGCTCTCTGAATGCTATGCCTGACCTGTACACTTCTATCTTGATTTCCTTGGAAAGAAAATAAATTGCTCATTCATCACTTTGTTGTCATTTTCTGCACTCAATGTCAAACTAACCCAAGCTTTGGTGATGTGAGGGTAAACAGAGCGCTCAATTCCTGGTATAGCTGGTCAAGTGATTCAGTAGAAAGGTATTTTGATGGTACCATGGTGTTTGAAGTGACTCCTCACTGCCCGGTAAGCCAGCACCAGGTCTACCTTTAAGAAGTACACCAAACCAACCAAACCCAGGAGGCCGAGAGAAGAGGACAAACACCAGGTCACGGCAGAGTTAAACGCACTGTGGTCAGCTGCAAAGACACAAAAAAAAAAAAGTGTTGAGGAAAGTAAGAATTTTAGAGACTAAGAAATCTACACATGAATAACTTCTTTAAATGTATTTATTAATCCATAAATATTAGTTTTACTTCATTTTCTCTCCATAAATGTAGACTTGTTGAACGGGCTTTTCTTTCAAAACCTAGGTTTCTAAACCTGAATATTAAAAGATATCCTATTAAAACAACAGGTTAACATCAGTCATCTGTACAGGCTGATACCGATAGAAGTCAAAAATGTAAATATCGGCCAATACCGATGTTGAGCCGATATATCTGTGCATCACTAATTAAAAATATATCATCCGGGGAATCTCCAAAACTGGTGGTCTGCAGTAGTCAATGTCTAATGTCAAAGAAACAGTGGCTCAATATCGGGTAGAAGTTATGCCTGACTGGTGAATGTGCTGTGTCCTCTGATGTTTTCTGTTAGGGTTAGTTTTCTACAGTGCCATCTAGTGGTATCTTCAGAGTAGTTTACTCATTTACAATTACTTGAGGAACTTTACTTAAATGAGTAGTATTACTGCACCATACCTTTTACTTGAGTAACATTCACTTTGAAGTAACAGTACTCACACTACATTTTTTATTTGATTTCAATTCATTAAAAAATACTGTGATTCATAACATATTCAATGTATTAGCTTTATGTAATACTACAGATGTAAATATTTTGATAGTTGAAGGTAGTATTGGGCATGTTTATGGGCATTGTTGACTTTTTTTGGGATATGGTGACCTTTGCAGTCCACCTCATAGTAAAAGCAGGTTGTACGTTACCTTCCCTGAGCCACACTGCCCCCTGGTCCCCTCCGACTGGATTCTTGATAAGACACACAAAGGGGACATTGAGGAACCCGCTGTGGACTTGCGAGATGAGCAGAGTGGACATGGCCTGGGCACGCGGCGTCTCATCCACACTGGTAAACAACACAAGTCCAGCAGTCAGTGTCAATGGTTTTTCTGTATTGGAAGATTACTAAAATGAAGATTACTAAAATGCATACAGAAAATACATAGGTGTATTATATATATATATATACATACACACACACACACACACACACACACACACACACACATATCTGTAGTCTGTAGAGGCCAGGGGACTAAAGTAAAATAATAATTATGACACATTACCTACTTTACATCATAGAACAGATTCCGGTAAAGGCATTTTTTAGGTTTTCAATTTAGGTAAATTACGGACTACACAAGGGGTGGGCAAACTTTTTCGGCTCGCGAGCTACTTTTGAAATGACCGAGGTCTGGGAGTCTACACCACGTGGAGGGTGGTAGATCCTTATTAAAATTAAACATTTGACACAATAAAACTGGGAAGAAGGAAAATAACCTATTTTATTATTATTGTAAACTAAAACTGTCAGTGACTACATTCAGATCTAAAACAGAGGATTATTATGGTTAATGAAAAGATAAATAAAGAGAAACAAAATGGCAAGTGTTTTATCTTCAATATTTATAATATATTCTAACAATA
>JAVQKC010030662.1:0-47664 GCA_036025475.1 Philypnodon macrostomus | reverse complement strand
GCAGACGTATGGGGCAGACGTATGGGGCAGACGTATGGGGCAGACGTATGGGGCAGACGTATGGGGCCGTTTCGCCGATATACACCTTGCTGTCGGGGACAACAGCACAGGCCTAGTTAAGTATTGATATCAGGGGAAAAAAACATCCCTACTACTACTACCCAGCCCTAGTAGTAATGTGGACTAAAACCTGTCCAAAGAGCTCCTCATCAACAGTGAACGTCAGATCCAAGTCTGTGGGGTCGTTCTCCAAAATCCACATCAATGAATTAAAATATTCACTATCCTAAAAATGTGAAAAAAAAGAACATTGGTTCCTGTGTTTGCATTTAATCATAAAACCATAAAAAAGATTGTTTCATAAATATAATGTACTTACAACAGACTCCATGTCTTGGAGATTGATTTGTTTCTGTAGCATCATTTTATAGAAAGGTCGAATAAAGAACGCTGTAGACATCATAAAAATTAGAAAAATGGACTGTAATTGCATTGATTCGTTTGTGAAGGTTTCAGTAACTCACCATCAAGGAGCTTGCCATGAAACACAGCCATACCAGCCACTCGACCAATGAACTTGAAGTAAGTGAGATGGTCTTCATTGCATAAACCTGAGTTAGGATTGATCTGCAGAGTGTAGTTGTCCCTGAAATCAAAGTGACATTAAGAGCCCTCTATAGTACCACTACTTCTCACTGTTATATACTAATTGTGTCTTAATCTTAACCATAAAAACTTTCAATCAATGTTTACAGTCTGCAACCTGTGCTCGTGACATGCACTTCGACTCACGTAGCAGAATACTCAAACAGCCCATAGTATGGATTGAACATTTCCCTTGACATGAGGAAGAACCACTCTCTGGCCACACCACCATAGTCCAGGCCCTTCTCTCCCTCAAACTCCACCCATAGCCGGGCCTTCAGCTGCTCGGGCCTCTTCACAGACAGGATGCGCCGGTACGAGTCCTCCAACACGGCATTTCGTCTCAACTTCATCTCAAAACGGTTTGGGATGTCAGCCTAAATCAAATTCAAATGTTTAGTAACTATTGTTTCATTGTCATTATAGTAACTTCAAAGAAAGATAATGAAACCACAGTTGTTACTCACTGGTTTCTTTAGTTTTTTCCTCAAGCAGTCATACTTCTGTTTATAGTCTCTGGAATATGGCACTGCCTGAAATGAGATGTTTACAGTAAACCTTATATAGATGGATATGACAATTGTAAAGAACACAAAAATATTAAAATCAACTCACTGGTCCAGTTATGGCTGAAGTCTGTAATCTGGGATCCTCCCACTGTGTGGTCCGAGTGTCTGTTATAAAATATAAAATATTTATTTATAGTGAATGGACTTAATTTGCAATTTTTTGGGCAAACGGTCACTGTTATGCATACTATGATCTATGTAGAAGTGACGCCCATCAGAGTGGACTCTTTCTTCCCATCCAGGCTGCCAACAAAGATGAAAATTTGCATAGGTAAAATTGCATATATAATTAGATATATAGATGTAATTTCAGTTAATTAAATACTGTGGTCACACTTAACTGCATTTACATTTAAATGGTATGATTCATGTTTTAGTCATTTGTTACTGATTTCCTATTACAGTCAAGCTTACCGGCAGGGGGCCAAGATCAGATGGGTCCAGGGAGGGCCTCCTCCTCATCTGCACAGGAATCCTGAGCCGTGGGTCTTCCTGTTCCCGGGAATACAAACAGGATATGTTTCACTCACAAAGGAAAAGGTGGAGCTTTTAACACTTAAGCATTTAGGCTTTTTTTTACCCAAGTAGTTGTCTTTGTGTTATGGTTGACGAAAAAGGGTTTTCCATTGGGTGCACTGTGGACCTCCCAACCCGCTGGTAATGAGCCCGATTCAGGTCTGGGCTCAGGGGCTGGAGCGCGCTGAGGCGACCCCTCCACAGACACAGGCATTTGAGATGCACTGGTACTTTGAGACAAAACTGAGCTGTTCGGTGGTGCTGATGCTTCTGAGGCTCTCTGTGGAAATAAATGCATTTGAAGTAAGCATTATAATTAAATTAAAAGGAGAATATTTTGCCCCCTAAATCTTGAAATGTTGACCTGAATGACTGGGCGAGTCCATGTAGTGGTTTTGGTGTTGTGGTTCACATAGTAGCGTCTTCCTTTATTGTCCCGCTTCTCCTCCCAGCCTGGAGGTAACCCAGCTGAGGTCGGAAGAAGCTTTAAGAGAAATATTTAATAAACAGAATGTTAATAATAAACACTTAAAAATCTTCAGTAGGAGTGATGGGTCCAAAGATGACCCTGCCAAAGTCAGGTTAAAACCATAGTAATCTCAGGAGCCATTATAATACACACCACAGGATTAACAGGACTTTCCATCCCTGAAGAGGACTGGGCTCTTAGTCTTTGACTGGAATGGCGAGAGTTACTTGTGTGATTCTGAAACAGACGAGAAAGAACACCACGCCATTTAGATGAAACCCCACCTTTTTTCAAACTTATTGGACTTGTACTATGATATATAAATACAATAATTCTTAGAAAAAAACTCACTGTTTGGGAGAAGCACTGTTCAGCAGCTGCTGCCCCTGAAATTTGAATGTTGCTCACATCTTCACAAAATGAATGTATCTGAACAGGTGTATGAGGCCGAGGTGATGTGACCTGGTTACTGTTTTGGTACAAGGTGGACTGATCATCAGCTATGATTTCCCAACTCTGAAAAAATAAAGCACAAAGTCTGGTGAATAATAGTGTCCTGTAAGCAGACATTATTACAGTCATGGAAACCTGAAATTCATGACAGTTCATAAAACAAAACAATTCATGAAACAAAACATGACAGTCACCAGTAGACACGCTACTAACAACTGTAACTACTGTTGGAAGATGAGATATTGCTGATAATGTGCTAAAATCGTGAGCAACACGACACTGCAAAACAAGGGTAAAAAACATTGGTATATTTTATACCTCTGGAGACTCTTGTGTGTTCTGGTCATCAGGTTCTGAAATCTGTCTTCGTGTGTTAAAAGCATGCTCTGCATCAATGTTATTGTTTTGTCTTCTCTGAAGCGCCACACCATTTTCCCTATTTAAAAACAAACAAAAAATAACATTCAGAAATGTATTTAACAATTAAATTAACTGAACACTGAAAAAAAACTTACTGCACTGTAGGTCGTTGCCATTGTGTGGTCCTACTTTCATGATTGACATAAAAGGTCCTTCCAAGGTTGTCTTGTCGTTCCTCCCAGCCAGGGGGCAGTGCAGGGAGAAGCTGGCTCTGTCTAGGACCTGACATGTCCTGGGACTCTAGAAACTCCCAACTAGGCTGCATGACATTAAAATACATATAATAGAAAACCACAAAGATACAGTATGAAGTGCAGCGCATTTAAAACTAGCTTAATATAAGTATTTGATAAACAACATTAGGTTAGTTCAACTATTTAATATACATGTAGTGATAATGCTTACATCAGCATCGTCAGTCTGATCAGCAGGGTCCTGGCTTTGGTCTGGGTTTTTAGGAAGGTATGTCATTTTCAGTCGGAGTTGACCTTTGACCCTAGACTTGTGACTATATAATAATTACAAAAAATAATAAATCAAAATGTAATATTTAATAAAACAAATTCAGCAAAACACCACCAAAACAAATAATAAATGCAAAAAAAAAAAGAATAATGACAAGTGAAATCAGGCTGACCTTCGGGGGTGAAGCAGAAAATCCTTGAATGTATATGGCCTTTCTGAATTAGGATTTTCTGTCTGAGAAAAAAAAATGTATTTTCAGACTTTGTAATACAAGGTGCACCTGTGTCATGACAGTGGCAATGACAGTGTAGCATGAGGACAAATCAGGGGGTGTAGGTGTGTGTTTATAATAACACAAGTCAGAAAAACATAATGGCTGTGTTTCCAAAACTATGGACAGTGAAGTAGAACCAAATGAGGGTGTTTGTATTGACATTTTGTGAAGTTGTGGGTCAAACTAAGGTTAAGGAGCTATGAAGTAAATGGTAAAATAACACAACTGCATCCTTACACACAGCACTTTCCCTAAGTGTGAAATAAGAGAGAAGATTAACTCACCGGTATCTGATTGAGGGGCACATCCACCTGCCCTAAAAAGTCATCACGTGTCTGCAAGAGAGAAGGATGATGTGATGAATGAGAGGTTCTTTATGCTGACAAATACATTCAAAAGTTACATAATGTGCATGTCTTTTGATTTTAACAGACCTTAATAATTATGAAAATAAAAAGTCCCAAAGTTGATAAGTTGATAAAAACACTCCATTTCCAACTGGACTTAAGTACAAACATGCCTCCTTACATGGTTGTGCCTTGTTTGTGCGCAAATGTCCTGGCTAAAAATAAAACCTAATTCATTAAGTACACTTTAAATACTTATTGTGTAAAAAATGGCCTAAATACAGTGTCTGAAGCATAAAAACAGAAGACTCTTTGAGTCAGCTTTGAACAAATTAAGGCTCTCAGCAGGTCAACAGTCAAACTTCATTGATTATGTCAAGAACATATTTAGGCAAGAGACCTTACGCATTCTACCATTTTGATTTGAAACTGGAAAAGATTAAGATGACGGAATATCACACTTACGTTAGTTACGTTAATTGAAAACAACCAAACAATATTATTATTATTATATGTAGCCAAACTGCAAAAAACACCCTTGTCCTTCATGATATAATGATAACCAGAATTAAGGAACAACTCACTAATAACAAAGTAAAACATAGATATATCTGAACTGTTCTTTTTATTTAATATAAGACTAGATTAAGTAAATAATGCCTCTTTGTTAGTTGTTAACTGTTAGTAAAGACTGTGGTCTTGGTTGATCAGTAACTAGTGATACAGGGTGAAAGATAAAAAAAAAAACTCAAACGATGGCAGTGGTATATGAAACACAAGATAAAATGTACTGTATAGGATAGATATAGAAATGTATAGCACTGCAGTAATGCAGCTATGAAACAGACAGACAGAACTGTTGAGAAAATGTACTCTCTTTTCTAAGAAGTGTGTGACGTTTATGTACTCAAGCTCAAGTACAAACTTTGACACAAGCTATATCAGAAATAACAGCCAACAGCCAACGGTTCTTTACATACCTTTAAATAATAAACATTAAAAAAAATGTTGAGTCTCTCTAGAATCTTTAGTTCTGATTTGTTTAATGTGATTGCTATTTACTAGCAGAGACCTTCTTGCTTGTCAGACTGCTAAATGTATGTTGTGGTGGTGGGTAACTGATACTTCACAAACAGTGCCAGGCAGGGGGACCCAAAGGGAAGGGAACACACCAGCCTTTTACTGGGAATGACTAATATTCCTAATATTCCAATCTACATGACCCCATGTCCACAGATGGCTGCATGACAGTGCTGTGCTCCAGTATCATGTTAAATTTGAATCCTCGGGACTGAGCAGTGCTCCAGACCACCAGACTATCTGGAGTCAGGGGGAATATTTCAGAGTCACTCTATTTATATCACCAAGAGGCACTGCTTTTCCCACCACTAAAATTAGCACCACTAAATACTTATGGCAATTTCTCATGCCGTTAACAGAATAATAAATATAATGACTTGTCTAGAAGTCAGTCAGTTTTCATGACTAACGAATGGATATAATTTTTCAAAAAAGGAAAATAATTAAAGTTTACAAAAGTGTATACAAATGGATTCACTGTAACGTAACTGAACACCACTGAATGTTTGTCCACATTGGGCTTGTTAATTGCATGACTTACCGGGAACTAATGTCTCAGTTACTGATACAGTCCAATTAAATGATGAGGCTAATGGTAAACGCGAAGATAATGAGTTTCAGAAAAATGAATTGACAATGAATTTAAATAGAATGCATTATAACCCACAAAGATATAGAAGGACACAAGAAATGTGTCTGGTAGAAAAAGCAGGCATGGCAGCTTAGGCCCTAAAGACTATTTGAAGAGAGTTTTAGAGAATAATCCAGGTAAACTCGTAAAACCACATTAATATTGACATACAATGAAGCTTCAAACGGTCATTTGTGTGAGGTTTAAAACTGTGAACATCTAAAAATATAAACAAATCAAATTAAAGTGTTTGCAAGTAAATACAAATAATACCAACCTCGGTCTTTTCGTTTGGACTTGTGAATGTATTACTCTCTCTATGTTGTACATTAACATTATTGGAGAGCTTATTTGGGCAAAAAGGGGACAAATGGATGTGAACATGAGGAGAACTGAAGCTGGAGAGCTTTGGGTTTGAAACATGACAAGAAATTCCAGTGTTGGGGTAAGGCACCTCCAGAGAAAAGCTCCTTTGTATAGCACGATGACAGTGGTTTTGTTGGCCTTTTTCTGAGCAACAGGCCTTCTTCTTCTTTTCTGGTGGTTTATTTGAAAATAAACAAGCAGATGTGCTGCGATACAGCTTTTTGTCCAGTTTATCCTGGGGGTGGGGAAGTCTGTGAAAAGCCTCAGGATGTCCCACATGAACAGTAGCTCCCTTTGTGGGTAGAACAGGCCTCTGATGAGCAAAGTGCAGCCGAACACAGCTAGAGTGACGATTTGGGCGGTCTAGTGAAGATGACTGTTCAATTACCTTATTCCTTTTCACCATTTTATTAAAATGCAGCATATTTTTGGCAGCGTCACATGCTGAACAGCCCCCCTTTGGAAGAATGTGGCCACTTACTATAGAAGCAGTAGGCCCTTCACAACTTCTATCCTCATCCTGTTGGGAGGTTTCACTGGGCTGAAGGAAAGGGACAGCGACTGGGCTGTCAGGGGAGGCTGGTGGTGTGCTGCACGGACTCTTTGGAAATATAACCAAAGAAGAACATCGTCTCAATGGTACTTTGGACTTACAGCGCAGTATACTTGTGTAGTCCTGGGTGGTGCTCTGTTTTTCTGGAGCCTCTGGTTCAAAGATGCTGTTACTGCTACAGTAACCTGCATCACTGGCCATACTGCTGCATGAGCCTTTGTCCGATCCACTACCTGCTCCTCCTTCACTGGCTGCTGGATCTCCATCTTCTGTACTGCGGTCTAAATCAACACTGGGCTTTCCACAAGGCTGCAGTGCGATCTGCAAAACACTCTTTTTACTAGATCCTCCAGCGTTAACCCTGGGTATAAACAGTGCTGAGTGCTGTTGTAAAATCCCATTTTCTGGTGACAGAGGAGTCACCTTCAGGTGGACCGAGTTGAGCGCCAGACTCTGAGTGGGGCTCCGAGTGGACACACTGACTTCAGTCTCTTCACCATGGCTGCTCTCTGACAGAGGGTCCGTATTACTTCTCCTTGACGCAAAATGCAAGCGGAGCTGACGTGCCATTCGTTTAACTCTCTAATCCCTGTAGTGCCAGTGAGTTATTCATGATAAACCTGCTGGTAGGAAGAAGGAAAGCAAAGCAACTGCTTCTCGCTGCGAGCTGTGATCACAATCATTACTGGCTCTACATTGCCAAAATAGCTCTGGTGACAACCTACATTCCTGTCCAGGCTGATCTCAGCTTTTAGTCAGAGAAGGTCAGTGATTCTGTTTGGAGGCATGACCCAAACATACAACCCCTGACAACAGCAGTCACCAACGTTGTCTCTTTAGGCCAAGTAGAAGGTCTCAACTAAGGGTGTGCGGTCTCGCCCAGGTTTACCTCTTGTATAAACAGTAAAAAACAAGACGGTAGTCCACATGGCAGCATTGCAGAGCAAGGCTGTGGTAAAGTGTGCTCAAGACAACTTCCTGCAGCTGCAAGAGCTATGCTTCTTATGTTTCTACAGCTCTGTGCCCCACAAATATTTTTACCTGCTACTATTAAATTACAGGAAATCAGAATGAACAGTGCTCCCAATGATGATGATAATAATACTAATAATAAATTGTATTTGTAATGCACTTTACATTTCAAGGAACTCTCAATCTTCTAAAATGCAGTTATGTATTATTACATGTAGACACAAAAAATAGAAGCAGATAAGACAAGAAAGCCTGGCAACTCTATTGGAGTTGACACCTGTCATATGACACCTCTTGTTACAGTTTGTCCTGCTCTTATTGCCTGTCCATGAATGTTGACACTCCATTTATCAAAGACAATGTTTCGTGAGCCAGGCCTGAAAACCATATTACCAATATAGTTAAACAAGATAACAGTAGATCAAAATATTTGGTTATAATATATATCAATGCAAATTCAGTAATTTGTCATTCTTTCTTATAATTTTAAGCAATATTAGAGGGAACACAACAGGACTGGGATCTGAACATTTACGTTTTAGTAGCAGAGAAAGTAAGTACACCTCTGGAGGATGATAAGGCAGCTCTTGTCACACCCAGGTTTGATTATTCATGTGATTAATGACACTTCATGCTCGAGAAGCATCATTAAAGGAAGACATTTTCAAAGATCACAAAAAGCAAAAATTATTATCCAGCACAGCTAACAATAGCATTTAGCACAGCACAGTATTTACAATGCTAAAGAGCCAGACTTGTACGTGGTTTGAAGGGCTGCTTTACATGCAGCTGCTGTGCATTGACATTACTCTGATTCACTGGTTACTTTAGTCTCAAATCACACACAGTGGAAAGGGTTATGGAAACAGACCAGCTTTTAAATAAGAGAAGGTATGAAAAAATATGTATAATTTTGGAATGGGTAAAGTAACAACTAGACAGTGTAAATGCATTCAGTGCTGTAAAAACCTGAGGCAAGACCTGGCCCTGTTATGGTAATATAATGCTGTATTTACTGGGCATTGCACAGTAGTAGCTTGACTATCAGTGCACTGTGAGTCCTTTAAACCACTAGTCGACCTGAAGTGTACTCAGTAGAAAATGGGTCAGCAGAACTACTGATACTGTACAGCAGGGCTGCAGTATAATCTAACTGTTTAATCAGTACACCCCAAGGCATCATACCAACAAGCTTAAAAACCTCAACTGTTTAAAAACCAGAGCTACATACAAATGTTTCACAATACCAAAACACTTTAACACAGATTTACCCACATTTACAGCTTTGCATACTAACATACACCATTTATCAAAATACTGCACATGCAGTGGCAAAATAAGGGTAGCTATACCATTAACCTTGCAATGACTGGAAGTTCTTAAATTTTACAATCTGAACATATTATTCTAAAAACAATAAAATTGTATGACATAAATGCTGCTACTGCAATATAACAGATTAATTTGATATGATTTTAATGGTAATGCTATTAAAACAAAAAAAATGTGTAACCAACAAGCCCAATGTCTGTTTGTACAGTGAGTATACTGTCACTGGTAGTTTATAGGTCACAATAAATACAGCAATATCTACTCTACTATCTACACTATCCTACACCAATCTTTGTTAGTAAAATACTTAAATAATACAAAGAAACCCAAGCAAACCTACCAGGCGATTCTCGTCAAAGACTTCCAGTAGAAGGCGATGCTTCATGGGATCAACCTGCACCAACAAACAGAAAAAAACATGGGTCATGATACATTGGCATTAAGGTCAACTGAAATGATAGAAGACCCTTATCTTTGACTTACTCTGAAGAAGAATTCTTCACTCCATTTTGGATCAAGAGTCTTAGAGAGATCGAGAGTAATATAACAAAAACAACAGTAAGTACAAAAACTGAATATAACCTTGGTAAATGTTTTTATAATTGAATCACCTTTTTAATAGTTTTAGTCTGAAGACTTGTGATTTCTCCATTGAGAGGATCATATAAAGACAGTCTTGTATAGGGATCACTGCAACGACATTACAAGTGTGTAATAATAAAAAATGAATATCTTTATGTTTACGTCATTGCTTATTTTTGGCTTTTGTAAAGTGTCATTCTTCACTGGGCTGATGTAATTACTCTAGCTCTTGTGTCTGAACTGACTAAAGTTGTTATTTATTGGTTTATTGGCAGTTCAATATGAATTTAAACATCATTCACTTTATTCATTATCTAATTTAGTGCCTCAAGGGAAACATAAACTGTGCAAGCAGCATGAAATGTTTTGCCATTAGTGATTTATTAATAGTAATCAAGAATAGGGTCAATGGATTGTTTGAAAATGCATTTCCAAATTAAAATAAAAGGATCGAAAAAAATATGTGTATTGCTCCTAATGTGTAAAGACAGTCAATGCAAATGGGAATAGTGTGATGACAAAACAGTTCCAACCCTAGTTAGACTGAACGTTTCATTTTCTTCTAGACGTCTCTGTAGGCTAAATTTATAAATATTGTTTCGAGTGATATTACTTGAAAACATAACTTTGAAGGCCTGGGCACCTGTGCTTTGGTGCTTTGCAAACCGTAAACAATCAGTACATTGAGTGTAATACCTTGCTCCAATGATGTCTTTTTTTGCCAACCCAATTCCAGAAATAACTTTGACTTTTAAGATTCTGGTGCCATCCTGAAATAAAACCAAACAAAACATAAAAACATTTCTTTAACAATACTCAATATTGATTTGTTTTACAATTGACAACTGTATCTTTTAGTTTAAATATGCAATACAATTTTAATGCTGGCTAATTTATTGTAGATCACTGGTGGTATGTGGGCTCTCTCTGGTGGTACTTGGACCTGGTTTTGACCTGCTTAGTTCTAGTTTAGTCCTGGTGTAGACCTGGTTTAGAACTGGCTCAGAACTGGATTAGTTATGGTTTATGTTTATCTCTAGTTTGGACATGGTTTAGTCCTAGTTTACACCTTATTAAGACCTCATATAGTCTTGGTTTAGACGTGGTTTATTCTTTCTGAGGTGGTACTTGGTTTGAAAAGTTTGAGAGCCACCGTTGTAGATATCATGATGACGCCATACTCACATGACTTTTGGTAAGCTATATTGCACTATATTGTGAATCATTAAGAGATTGCGCAACAACACAGATGACGTTAGTAACGCATGACAAATGGACGTATAGCCTAACTTTTTTCCTGTGAGTCTTTTTGGCCACCTGAACAAGCACAAATAAATATATAATTAACACTACATTTGGGTATGCAGTTCTAAATGATAGGAAACAGTTGCTGGCAAAGGCGTTCCCAGAAAACCTGTTGGTATTCATGTACCAAGGCAAAATGGGCTTTGCAGAACCAAAAAAGGCTTAAACGTGAAGCTCAATACTCGATTTTCTTTTATGTTTGAGTAGTTTGTCGACACAACTGTCTCGTTTTAGTTGATTACCTCACTGTATGAACGAATATAACAAGCTGTCATTTAGGTCAAGTTTAGCCGTAGTTAGCCGTACTCGTCACAGTTGCTAACGTCGTGATCACACGAGCGTTCATTAACCGCTGGCAGATACTTACCTCGTCTGCAGGAAGTCCGCGTATCTGCGGAGAATGGGTGGCCATATCCCTGCTGTCCTTCTTCCCTTGTCACAAAAACACGATGGTGTCCAGACAACAGCAGACTCTTGTGGTTTATTTCTATTCTTCTTCAGTGTTGTTTACGCTGGTAGTTACCGAGAACCAGACCTACTGGCGGGTAGTGACCGCCTCTCCAACAACCATCCTCCCTCCGTCGTCCTCTAGGCTTCTACTTCCTCCACCTCCCATTTCTCCCTTTCCTACTTCAGTCTTATCAGGAACACAATGGGGCACAAAAGGAAACCAAAAAACAAAACAGGCAAGCCCCCCCTCCCTATAAAAAAGTACATGAAAACAAGAACCACTTTTAAAAACATTTAATAAAACAAACACAGACCACAGCAACAAAATCATACGAATATATGTATATTGCTGCACTGGTAAGAAATCTGCACTAGCAACAGTACAATATTTGTAACTAGAGGGAAGCCATGGGAAAAAAGTGATAATATTATGAATAAAATAGCCAGTTTGAGTTCAAAAAGAGTAGTGTTCTTCAGTCATTTTTATTTCCATTCTTTTCAGCTATAATTTTTTTAAACATTTAAAGCGTGGATGTTAGTTTCAGTATATTATTATGCTGGTAATCTATGGTATAATACAACTGTATGAGTGCAGTCAAAAGGCAGATTTCACTTTACATATTGTGGACATCATTGACTTCTGCACAAACAATTCACTCTAGGTAAAAAGCAGTAAAACAACAATCCCCATGTAAAGAAGGTATTATAAAGACTAACTAACGGAAAATTATTATGGCCTTCAACTGATTAATGTACAAATAACATTTCAGGGCAGTGATTCTACCATTGCATTTAATATATTATGGCTATTATTAGCAGTACCATTTTCAAACTCATTCATTGTTTGGCAATAGCCAGGCAAGTGCACATTATTCTTTGGTTCATAAAGTGAGATTATCCGATTATTTATTAATTTGCTGTTACAACAGCTCACAGTTTTCAAATTGTAAGAATTTCTTTAATGAAAAAGCTGATATTATCAATGTGGATGTCATTTGGTCTAAAACAACAGTGCATTTTTACAAAAATGACTATAAAGATTGTCAGGGTAGTGTATTTACAGTCTGCTACATAACAAGTGCTTTATTTGGAACTAAGCTTTCTTGAATTTCACACTGAATCTAATAGATTAGAACAATTGCAAAAAACATTGCATATAATTCAATGCACAAGACACTCAAACTTTTTAAAAGTGCAGAGACCCAATGATTCATGGGTTCATTTTGTTTTTTCTTTCTCTTTTTAAGAAACCTCCCAATTCAATGTATGCATAGATATTCATGATGTTTTAAATATTGATTAAATATAAATTTTACTGATAAAATGACCAGCATTTTAATTAAGCCTAGCACTAATTTCCAATTGGATGTCATATTACAAACTTCAAATAATAAATAAAAAACATGATCAACATGGCTACAGTAAAATAGGTTCAACCCATTAAACCAACAGTAGGATGATCTTTACTCTCCAGCCAATCAAGTCCACCAGAATGAGCCGTCTCACTAGTTATTTGTTGAAACATTGTGTTATTTACCAACTCCTCTGAAGTTTCATTTTGATAGTGCCCTTGTTGCTGGCTTGGGTCAAACAGCAGGTTTGTGTCCAATGTGTTCAGGTCATTGATACTAGACAGCTCTGACGTCATTCTGAGTTCACAGGGGAAGTTTGCTGCTCCTGTGTTAATCTCAGGCACCTGCTGCACGCGGCCAACAGTAAGGCTGTTTTCTGTAACTGTGCAGCTAAAATCCAGCTGCTCATCTTGCACCAACATTATTGGTATCTGCTGCTGAGACTGAGCCCCACATGTCATTTGTGCATGACTTTCATTAACAGTGTTTGGATTAGGGTAACAGGGGTTAGTGGAGCCAGTGGTCAAGATGAGTTGATGGTCTATGCAGGAAAGGTTTGGCTCAGATTCAAGTATCTGGCTGAGGTTCATGCATGCACTGTAGCCAGAAGGTAAATGATTTATCCCAAGACCCCGCACAGCGTCATCATGGGACCTCTCCAGCTTCTTCAGGAGCACATTGCTCAGGTGTGTAGCACTTGAAGGCTGCACTTGTGGAGGCATTTCCTGAGTTTGCATCATGATGTTAAGTGGCACTGAACGGCTTCTCTGAGCCATACTGCTAACTCCAAGATTTACTTGATTGT
Organism: Philypnodon macrostomus; assembly: GCA_036025475.1. Taxonomy (NCBI): domain Eukaryota; kingdom Metazoa; phylum Chordata; class Actinopteri; order Gobiiformes; family Eleotridae; genus Philypnodon; species Philypnodon macrostomus. Next base: position 34,078 of record JAVQKC010030662.1, on the reverse strand, counting down.
TGGAAAATATATTTAATACTTCAGTCGTCACAGGAGAGTTGAAGGGAGACACAACTGAATGGGGAGTGGCAGATTGGCCACTAATTCCTGTGTTGGCACTTAAATTCCTCTGATGTACTGCAGGACTAACACTCCGGCACCGAAAGGTTGTTGAGTAGTTACTGCCTTTGTTATCTAGAGGGGCAGGCACAGCAAAACCTTCTTGTTTGTTCATATTTGCCATACACGCTACCTGCTGCTGCACAGGTGAGATGGGGGTCAAACGGCCAAAACTGTTCTCCTGGTGCCTTGCGTGTGGCACAGCAAAAGCGTGAGGTTTTTGAAAGTGGTTGTCTATCAGTCCGTGATAGCTGGGTACAATGCCCATTCCATTGTTTGACTTGGTTATACTGCAGCTGGTGTTGTTATAGCTATTATTCATCCACTCCAATCTAGTCTTGTCTGGGTGTGTGGCCATTGGCCTCTGCATGGGCTTAACAGGGCTGCTAGTGACATTGCTGTTATCATGGAAGCCGGTGTTGCTGGAGTTAATGGGAGTAAATGCAAAAGGGTTCCTGCACTCGACTGGACTGGGAGGCACATTGCTGCTGCAGTTGGAGTGTGGAGTGCCTACAGGTGTGTGGCGACTGCTTCCTAGAGCGCTGTCCACAGGTGTTGTTGAGGCCATACGCGAGCAGGGACTCTCCCCTTGTAGGACATGGGCTCCTCCAATTATATCAGATGTGGGAGTGGGTGTAGGTGTGGGGGTTGGAGTGGGGTTGCATTGGCTGTTTGTCACAGGGTAACAGGGATTAATGGTCTGATACTTTGCCATCATGTGTTCTTGAATCCCAGGTTGTTGGTTTTGTAGACAAATGCTGTTTCCAAACTCCTGTATGTTAAGTTTCATCTGTTCCTCCATCTGCACCAGCTCCTCTACAATACTGTCCTGTGTTACATCATCATCAAAGGAGAAATAGTCCATATCTGCCTGCATATTGAGAGAATTTGTTGATATATCTTGATTCAAAATATCTAAACTTTCAGTAGCTGGTTTGCTGACATTATTCTGTGTCTGTGACTGCTGTTGCTGTAATAATGCATGACTGGGTGAAGTCATTGCAGGGGTGTTTTTTCTCTGTGCTGGACTCTGTGTTTTGGCGACAGAGTAAAAGCTACTGGCTCTTAAGGAGGAAGCACGTGGGTAAGCTTGAGAGACAAAGACAGAGTTCATTTTCAGCTCAACATCTCTGCTGGCTGGAGCACTTTCGGGGCGTGCCGGACCACCAAGTCTGTTAGTCAGTGTAGCCCTTGTATCACATTCAGCAGCCCCCTCTAATATCTGCTGGGGCATAAAGAATCGTTTACTTGGTGAGATGTCTGGGCTAATGCCTGAGCGTTTCCTAAAGTTTCTTGCTGATAAAAAGCCTTCTTTTGTTAATGTGACATTACCTCCCGGTAAAAGTGCATTGCTGGTGTTCATTGAAGAAGCAGGGCTGGTATTGTGAGTGGAGGGAATTGAGTGCAAACAGCTAGTAATACCAGGATTATTATTGCTTTTAGTGATGTTTGCCACAGTGACAGTGCTTAGTGAGGGCTTCTCAATGCAGTTATTAGAGATTTCCTCAACTCCCAGAAACCCTTTTGTTTGTGGTATAGGTACACTGGCAGCCCTCTGTTTTGCCCCTCCACAAGGATATGCAAAATTGCATTGGCTGTTCTCATGAATGGCCTCTACCTCCATTTCTACATCAGTGTTACGGGTATTTGCAGCCAGTTCAGGCATGATTGGTGGTGACAGAATAGGCACCGTAGAAGAACTCCTCATTGTTTGACTGGGTCTGCATTCTTCTGATGTTGAAGAGCTGCTTATGGCAGAATATGCTGGACTCAAAGTAGTACTGGTCAGGGAACAGGTGGCATTATGCCTGTTAGGTGCAAGAGATATTGCTGCCATCTTGACTAAACTGACAGGACTAACATGACATGTGGTCATAACGGTTTTAATGGGGCTGTTGGTGATCATCATTGTTGTGGGTGAACACAAAGCAATAGCAGATGTAGACAGAGGCTTTGGAAGAATCTGTGGATATCGTTGCCGTGTTGACCCTGCTGGACTGGAAATGACATTTTGGGAGGATTTGAGATTCTGTTTCACAGTTGATATTGACTGTGTTACCATGTGGAAATTAACTGGAAGCACTTTGCTCTCCAATGACGCAGCCGTACTCTGAGATATCAACTGCCCAGACTTTTGAGTCTGCAAGATAAAAAGTAGCAAGAGTATTATAAATGTGGATACAAAACATGTGACTTTATGTAGAACAATGGATCAATGTTTCTGACTTTCTCACCATGATGGGACTTGGAACAGCTGCAACAACTATGCCTAAGGTTGGCTGAGGTGAAGGAGTGGTAGGATCATTACAGAGCATGCTCTCATCCCCCTGGTTTTGACCCTCTCCTGGTGAAGGCGAGTGCAGTTTTAATTCTTGTTGTTTTCTCTGTATCTTCCTTTGGAGCTGCTGTTTTGCATCAATAGAAGGGGACGACAGTGTTGTGGTTTGAGACTGAAAGGTGTGTGTCTCTGCAGCCGGTATAAAAGCAGAAATGGTCTGTGGAGTTCTTCCCTCTGTTGACAAGACATGGGGGTGGAAATTGTAATAGAAAATATGCAGTAACATGCACATGCCACCAGATGACACTGTTAATCTTCTTTTTGACTACTGTATACAGTTAAAGCATCTTACCGGTAGCAGCTCCAGTCATAATTGTGAGGGCTGCTAAAGACTTGTTGCTTATGTAATGACTGCTGACAAGGAAACGAGCTAAGTCTTCCACAGCATCAAATTGGCGTTTTAAAACTTTCTGAGCCCATTCACAGACAAGATCACAAGCCGCGAATCGCACCTCTTCTTTTATGCCACTCATGTGCGCTGGGGAGTCAAGCACTTCAGACTGTAGTATGTAACATACAGGTTAATAAAACAAGCTTTACAAAGACACATAGATTGTGATTATTCTTACCCCTTCTCCTGGTTTATGTAGATCTAGACTGGGTAAAGATGGGACATGGACAAATGATCTTTTTCTTAGTCCACTATAGCAATATGTAAACTGGTGTTAAGAATAAAACTTTTTTGAAAAAAAAAAAGTAAATGTCAATAAATAATACACTTTTGATTAACTTGGATGGAATTACATTACAGATTATTTTGCACTTTTTACAGATTACTGAGAAGCTAAAAACAAATGCTATGGTCACATTGAGTACCCCAAGGGGGCTCTATGTTATGTTGCTACTTCCAAAGTAGAGGGGACTTTATTTCATTTCACATCTATATTTAGACAGTAGCTTATGAACTACAACAGCAGATGGTCGGTGACCAGAGACAGAGCCAGACTCCTACAATCCATTCCAGTAAAGTCAATTTTACTAAAGGATATTTTGATTTTCCTCTCATGCCAAGTCGACGGGCTTTCATGTTTGGAAAAACATTTTTCATCATTTTTCCAAAATCTGCAGCACTCAAAGGGTGGTAATTGAGGTTGTCACAGAAACTTCTGAAATACAAGATACATAAAAAATAAGCAAAAAAATAATAATTAAACATAGTATACTATGCTCAAGCTTAATACTAATTCAGAAGTAGTGTAAAACCATTTCTGAATATGAAACTTGAAATGATGTTTGAGATATTACTTGCAAAAGTTGCTGCTTGATGTCAAACTATAAATAAGAGAGCTATTTGTTATCATGCTTGTCATAACAACTTTATGAGCTGTGAAAATGTAAATAAGTACAATAAAGGGGAGTCCAAGTACACAGTGTTAAATCACTATTGTTTTTAAAGTCTTCTCTCAGCTTTTAAAAATATATTTACATTTAGTAAAGTGTGAAATAATATATCATAAATACAATATACAATACGTTAAACGACCAGTTTTGTAGTGACGGATACTTCCTTCACCTGTCTTAGAGACCAATAAGCCACTGTATGTATTTTCCAGTAAAGTTAAAAAGACAGTTGCATAAGCCGTTCAGGATATTTCAATGGCTGTCTCAGACTTTCCATTCTAATATTACCAACACATGCTGCACTGTAATTCCCAAGCCTGTGGCATCTATTTATACTGACATTATAGCTGACAGCACAGGCACAAGAAAGTCAAACATCAGTGATCACTAATGCTTGTTTCACTCCAACATACAAACAAATAATATAAATCATAAATGCCAACTGTTTAGGTTAAAAATCGTAATAATTTAGTAATTAAAGATTTAATGCGTTTGGTTACAATGAATCTAAAAACTGGGGGCAATACACACATACATAGAGCATTCTTCTAGAGGTATGGTAATTAACATCCTAGGATCCACCTTATTACTTTAGACTTAATACTACGTACTTGTATTCATCATAGACTTCCTGTTTTGGAAGCGATGTCTCTGGATACTCCTCTAATTGATTACGAATCCAGCTGAAGGCATGCATCTGCTGTGTGCGGCTTGATGTAAGGGCACTCTGGTCACTGAGGAAAGATAGAAGTGATAAGCAATTATTGAATAATTAGGAATGATTGTGTAACGTACTACTGCTACTATATACAACAAAAGATAATAATAAATATTTCTGTAAAGTACATTCATACAAGGAAACCCTATTAGGCTTCACATTACCATTTCTCTGAGCTACTGCTGGGACCAGAAGGCAGCTTGAGGTAGAGGTAAAGTTTTTCAATGTCTGAGAACTTCTCAACATCTTGCTGCAACATACGTGAAAATTACAAGATAGATAAAAGGTTATTAAACACACATCAGTTTGTTAGTCTACTATTAGTGACAGTTAGTTAGACAAATCATAGAGGATTATATTATTTTCAAGTTATGTCCACATTCATATGTTTAACAATAAATATCATCAGTGTATTAAACGATTAAACTGAGTTGCACTGACAAAGAAGGAAACCAGAAATACATTGCATTGATAGCTATGTAGCCTTTGGCCCACCAGAGGCACGTAGTGACTGCAGACAGACACTCAGAGCCAGACAGGCTTTTAATGTGCAGGACGCTGTGTAAAGTGAACTCCAATGCTTTACTATTAACCCTTCAGCGAGGACAGCTAGGCATTGGGTTATAGACACATGTACACACTGCCAACACGCTTTCATTCATAAATATTCAATCTTTCAATTGGCTCCTAATAATAAATCCTATTCTGTGGATCTTTTCTAATTTGGATTCTTGGTTGTTAGGGAGACACAGGTTAGTGAGCGCTAGGGATAACACACATGTAGCTTCATAGTCACAAGGGCTAGGAGTAAAACACATAATTCTTATTAATAGCTGCTGTCATTTTTGAACAGGAAAATTAATTAGGTCCTTGGCTGCATTTCAAATGTAATCATACAAAAACCTTTTAAATAATTCAATGGACATCTTTGGCCTTTTTGGCATGATTCACTTCCTTTTCAGTGTTCTTGTGCTGTCAAGATTTATATATATATTACTATGTCATTCCCTATGTACAATTCCTCCTTTTAACTTAATTCACCTTGAAACCCTCTATAGAGGTACTATGCGGAGTAAAATCTGTAATAATGTTGTGTTTCTGTACACTTTGTATGATGTAAAGGGAAATTAATCAGGAGAAAGAGTGTGACAAATAAACAGTATTTGAAACAACAGAAAAGCAAGCTATATATTTACTATATTGGTACTATATAAAATAAGTTGGGTTTAATTAATGTCCCATATCCAGCCCAATCAATCTGATAACAGCCTCATTCACAAACTTAACACTTACCAGAATGTTTTCAACTTTTGACTGAACAGATTTGCTGTGAAACAGAAAAAGAATAAATTAGTAACTCTGTGAAACACGATCACTTGTGTCTGAAGTATATTTATTTATAAAGCAGAGGAATGTTTGGCATGAGCTGGCCCTCCCTATTGCATCTCTCAGGTCATGTAACTACCATCAAGAACACGTGTTGTCATGTGTAAAAAAAAATGAAACAGCCACTGAGTTGTCATTGTCTGTAAAACCGTATGCTTTTATGAAATGGACACTCTGTACAAGCTGAGCATGGTTTGTTAGGTGACAAAAGAGGGTCAGGTTAAGATTATTTTAAGTAAGACCACAAGGAACACTTACAAAGCCATCTCCTTGAATAACATCTTCAGGTCTAATTGCTAATCTGCAAACAGGTCAGACTGTTGTTGTCAGTGAGACAGAAGGCGGGTCAGTTTTAAAGAGCCTTACTCAGGAGCACTTTGTGGATTCAGGAGATGACTCTAAGCCATGGCAAGAACAGTTATTTAATTCACTGTTACTAGGGGATGAGGATTGTCACTGCTCAGACCTTTATTAAGCTGTTTGTGAGGCAGGTTTGGCAGGTGCACAGAAATACACCTGAGGCCCACACCTTTACATTTTAAGGACAAACGATAACATAAAAATGTAAAGTTATCCCATTTAAGAAGAAGCCATAAATACCTCAACATGCATCCCAGGTGTAGTTTAGACTCTCAGTTAGGGGCCGAATTAGCAATACAATCATAAACAATGTGTATTTAGGCTTGAATGTTTAATGGAGAACATTTATTCACCATCTCTGTTTAATATTGACCAGTTATGTCCAATGGTTTGCTTTAATCTTTGACATTTCTCCTGGAATGTAGAAGTAGTCTTGTGATATTTTATACCTGTTTGAAATTGAAGATGTCAACATTCAGAGATGTCACATCAGCAACATAAAGGTTACTTTATTTGAAAATGTGAGGAATAAAGGTCATCACTAGGCATCCAGGTTAAGCACTGGCCAAAGTTGAACTTGTACTCACTGTCCCTCCACTGAGTTTGGGTTTTAAAAAAGTGAATGGATCTCAACTTTATCGAAGGCTACAGTGTGTTTATAACATTTGAAAAATTTAAACTCATAAAGTGAAGGTATAATGAAAGCTGTACTACACTGCACTGTCAAATGTAAACGAGGCAGACTAGACTCCACAATACACATAAAAGAGCAAACAGTAACTGTAATAAAACAATATACAGTAAATAATTCCATAATCATAACATGATTTCTAATGTTTAAAAAAAAAAAAAAAAAAAGTCTGAACTCATAGCTTTAATGAAATAAAGATTGTCTATTTTGTGTCCCAGTGTGCAATGTTATAGTGCCCAATATAACATGTTTAAAGCGTTCAGTTCAGACTGTATTCTCATGATATTACTGCATATAATATCGTGCGTAATCAATAATTACTTTTACATTAACTGCATTGTAATACTCATTATTTGCGTGTGTCTACTGGCTGAAGAAGAGGGCTTGAGTGGTCTCATCTCTTCTAGAGTAATTTATATGATGGCGTCCAGGTTCAAGCTTAAAGCATGGACAAAAGCAGCGGAACATTTTCTCACCAGATAGAGTTCTTGATCCTGATTTGCAGAGCACTGGCTTCAGCGCCCTGCAGTCCAGAAAGCAGTCCTGGGACCAGGCTGGGGACGCTGGCCGCCCCTCCTTCCACCTGCAGCTGCGAAGGGTCCTCCTCGGACATCACAGCGGGCCTCGGGACAGGCTGGGCTAAATAGCACAGGAGGAGTGCGTGGTGGGTTAAAAAGCATGTGCCGAAGGACGCGGAGATGCTAACGGGACAGCAACGCTTACTGTTTTTGTTGTCGCCAACCCAACCACCTCCAACATCGCTTAGTCCAAGTTCTAGCAGACCAAAAACTGTTAAGCAAAAACAAAAACATGCGCAGTATATATGCAAAATAAAGGAAATGTGTTTTAGTTCAAAGCACACACCCTATAGCTAGAAAAAAACATTGTGTGCTCCGGTGTCGCTCACGGTGTGAGATTTGCTGCATGTGCATGACTGTAGTAGCCACTGGATGTACGCATGCGCAATGAAGCGGTAGAATTAAAAACAACACGATGGCAGCCTGGCAAATGATACTCCTGCTTTCTCTGGGACTGCCCGGGATACAGTTCAGCTGTGGTGGTTCAGTGCTCTTATAAAGTGCACATGTGTTGGGAATTGCTTTCCTATATCTTTATTACTGATTTGTCAAATGTATAATAAAGTCTCTACAACATCTACTGGTTTACAGTTGTAACTGAGAGCAATTATTATCTACCTATCTAAAGTATCAGTGTTTAAGGTCCATCAAAAAAGCGTAAATTACAAAAAAGTACGTGGACATTCTGATTCATATTGAATTATTAATATACATGATATCACACCATGTGAAAAAGGAACACTTTATAGATGTCGTTTAGACATCATACACCAATACTGCGCACTATAAATGTCAAAATATGATTAAAGTCGCTGCAAAAGGATTACTTGATTTTTGTGGCACTAGTTATAAGAGCTCAGACGGCTTCCGTACTACATCTCCATAGACAGCCGTTGCTATGCAACCACACGCGCTTGTGTTCCACAATAATGGCTGAAAGAAGTTCATTCAGAAAGACCACTGCATCTATTGCACAGGTTTGTCTTTGTATGTTAGGTTTACCGAATTGGTTAAATACTGACGAACGCTTTACACGTTGGATTTGAATTCTCTACCCGCTTAAAACCGTTAAAAATGTGGTGAAGAATGATACCGCAAGCACCCCCATTGTTAAATGTGGCCTGAAGGATAGGCTTAGCTTAACTTAACTACTTTAATCTGTACAGCAAAATGTTTGTCTATTGATTTTGTTCACAGGCTAAGAAACCCCGGTCTTCTGTGAAAATGGCAGAGAAGTCAAAAAGACCTCAGGTACACTCTGCCCCTGGTCCAATCACAAAACCTGGCGATGATCTTTTTGCTAAGGAACAGCATTACAAGTAATATGCATTTTTATTTTCACAAATATACTTCAAGTGGTAACTACCATAGCTTAACTGCAGTAGTCTAATGTGTAGTCATTTGGATCTTTTAAGGCTTTTAAATGCAGAGCTAGAAGCCAAAACTGCAGATTTAGTGAGGCAGGCAGAGCAGCTAATGGTAAGTTTCATTGTGTTCGCTCATAAAAATAATTCATCCTATATCACAAAAAAATACCCTCTTATTATTTGTTTCATTTTAGATGGATCAACATGACGTTTTGTCAAAGCCCTTATCCACCGTCCAGCTTACGGACCTTGAGGATCATGAGAATGCCAGGTGACATCACTGCCATGAAAAGCTTTTTTAAAAATTTAATCACACTTAACTAGAGCTTGAAGTTGTAAATAATTGTAATTTTGTGTGATTTTGACAGCATATTGATGCCTTACCAAGACAGGAGTGGACAGAAGCCTTGCGTTAAGGTAACTTTAACTGTAGAACTATACTGTTGTATTACTCCATGTTATGTAATGTTACTCTGTAGGTGAAAACCAAGCAGAGGGCCACACCAAAAAACATGCACATGGGAAAACAGTTGAAGGAGAAAACTATGTAAGACACAATAATAAAAATACATACTATGTACATCCCAACAAACAAAACTTCAATAAAGAGTTTTATTTTAGAAGCTCCGAGATCTGTGGAAACGATTTGACAGCACTACAAGAATCAACGGACACGTTCTTGGCAAAAACTATAAAAACCATGGAAGACAAGATGGATGACACTTGCACTGAGAGAACAGATACACCTTTTGCTGGAGAAAATACTTCACCTGGTATGTTTAATACTTTATTAATTAAGTATCCTTTATTTATCCTTACATGATTTTCATAACAGACAGAACGTTAATATACTGTGAATACAGACTATATATAGCTACTTTTTTGTACCTTGTATATCCACTGAAATTTAGTGCTTCATGTCCTGTTTTAACCAGGCATTTCAGATGCTCAAATACGTGTTTTGAAGGCAAAACTCCAGATTATGCAAGAGGAATTGAATCAACAAACCAGTGAATATTACAAGAAGGTAAGTTTCAACCAACATACAGTACTGTATACTAGTCACAAGAATATTGGGATAATTGACTTTTGGGTGAAATTTGTGTATGGAAAATGTTCACGTCACAGTGATGTTACAGTATATAATCAAAGTAGGATGTATGTATAGAACCAGGTGATGGTCATTATATCGGCGAAACAACAATATTATGGAATCACGTCGGTCCGCGTCCGCAGATCCTACATGTGAATGCGATAACTCAAAAACAAATTGCCGGGTTTGTCAGTTTCAAGTTTCACATACAGGTACATACCATAAAGACCCTGAACTGGATTGACTTTGGTACTTCTATGATGAATATTCATTAAGTAATTAACTAATTAATGCCCTAAAGTTGTGGCACAATAAATCATGAATAAAATAGTATTTTGTGGACAGGTACATATCATGAAGACGCCGAACTAGATTGTGTTTTGAGTAACTAATTAATGCCCTGGAGCACTTTAATTAAGCCATTAACCCTGATGAACATAAACAAAATCTCATGAATTTTGGCACAGTGATCAGAGCTAGTGTATATTTAATGCACATATGCAAAATAAAGAATGCCTCAATAGCGCCCCCATGTTTATGACCCCATGGGACTCTTGACACACTTACTTTGGCAGAGAGCAACGAAACCTGGTACAGTGATTCTCCACAGTGTATAAATATCCCTAACTTTTTGTGACTAGTATATATATCTCTCTGATCTATTAGTGTGCCAACTATTTTTTTTATATTATTAATAACAACAATATACTTTAAATTGAATAATATATTTTTTAAAGGATGATGAAAATATTAAACTCAACGCCAAAATTAAAGCGCTCGAGGAGGATCGGGCCAGACTGCAGAAGTCCCAAACCATCCAGCAAACACAAATAGAGAAGCACAAAGCTTTGGCTGAACAATCTGTCAAAAGGTGTGAAGGACTTCAGTTACAAGTGGCCGGTTTAAACAAGGTGTGCACTAAAGTCAAAGAGTAGGCATCTTTTTCAAGCACATATTTCATTGCCTTTATCCGTACATCTTTCTGTAGGAAATTGAAAACCTAAACAGATCTACCAAACAGGCAGCAGTTGTCCATAACACTGTAGAAATTCGCCTCAACAGAGCCTTGGAGGAATCACAGAGGTTGAAGACTGAACTCAATAAGATGACACAGATGAAAAAGGTAAGTTTATCACTGTATACATGATCTTTGTTGTGGATGCAATTTAATTCAACAATTTATTAATAGTAAAAGTTTAGAACAAACAAGGTGCTTAGTCAACAGCAGCGTTACATGAAGTAAGAAAGGAAGTTGTCAGAGTTTTACTTTACTTTCATTTGTATTTTATGCTGTGTTGAAAAGGACAAGGTCAGTGAAGAACACCAAAGTAAAGAAAGTCTGCTTGCTGAAAACAGAACTCTGAAAAAACAGAAAGCAGAACTCATTGTTGGCTTCAAGAAACAGCTCAAGTTGATTGATATTCTCAAACGACAAAAGGTATGCATGTCTATAGTAATTTCTATTGTCTCCACTCCAGCCGCCATTCTATTTTTTAAAATCAGATTTGAAACTTTTTGTGTAGATGCACTTTGAAGCCGCCAAACTGCTGTCCTTTACAGAAGAAGAATTTATGAAAGCGCTTGACTGGGGAAAGTCATAACCCCGCCCCCTTTGATATAAAGTATGTTATTCAAATTTAAAGCTTGAGGTTGGTTGATCTGATAAACTTTGATTGTAACTGAATCTAATTCAACTGCACTTGGTACGGATTAAGAGGGTTTATTGTAATAAAAATAAAAAGTTGCTTCACAATTCAAGAGGTCAATTTAATCCACTGTGGCTTAAAACTGCCCTCTAGTGGCAAAAGGTTGACATTAAAATTAACCATCATCTTCCCACCCATCTTCAGAGAAGATGTCAGCCTGACGCGTCTGAAGGTTTTTCCTGAAGTCTTCATCTAAATGCTCTAGGTCATCTACATGCAGCAACCCCTGAAAATGAATAATGATTAGAAATGTAACAATGTAAAATCATTGATGATAAAGTCCTTCATACCTTTGGTAGGTAACCAAGTATTTGTTTTGCATGGCGTTGAAGAAGTTTGTGCCGTTCTTCTTCAATGATCTTCCTGCGCAAAGCCTCTCGCTCCTCCTCAAGTGCCCTTTCTTTAGCCTCAAGCTCCTATAGGATAAATATACAGTATACTGTAAATGGGATACAGTGATAATCGATTATGTGATGATTCTAAAATAAAAGGACTGTTTCTTTGGAAATAAGTTGCCAGAGGTGAAAGTCTCTGAATACACTTTGTTCTGATAGTATGTACCTTATCAGCCTCATGCTGCCGCTTTCGGGCCTCTATGAGTTTTTCTACTTCATGTTTGTGCTCCAGTTGCTTCATACGCCGTTTCTGGGCAGTCATCTGCTCTATTCGATCATCTTCTGCAAACTTGGCCAGCATCATTTTTCGGAAAGCCTCCTCTTCGTCTTTCTCTGCTTGCCTTTGCATTTCTTTGAAAGCCATTTGCTGTTGACATGTCTGCTGCATCATCAGCCTCTGACGGATCCTTTTCTCCATTTCCTCCTGTGAGATTCAGATTAAAATACAGCTCAAATATTGTACAAGATTATAAAAGTTTAAAAAAAAAACAACACTTCCATTTGTTAATACAAATGAAACTTACGATTTCTCTCTGCCGGTTAGCCTCTTCCTGCTCCTCAAAATACAGCTCCTCACGCACTCGCTCCATCTCCTCCCGCTGCTGCCTGTCTTTGTCTATCTTGTCAGACAGCTAAAAAAAACAGCATTTTTAAATACCAAAAATATCCCAAAGTTTTAATAAAATATAAAACGGGAAAGAAAAAACTTGTGTACTAGTTTCAAAAGTTTCTCCTTAGCTTCTTCTCTTTCTTTATCCTTGGCCTTTTGGTTTGCCTCCTTCTGCTGCTGATGGCTTGCATACTCCATTATACGCCTGTTCTCAGCCTCCATCTGCTCTTGCTCCATGCGTCTCCATTCAGCCTGCTGTCTCTTGAACTCTTCAATGTGTCGTTGAGTGGCTTTGACCTTCTCCAACTTCAGCTGTCTCTCGCTACAATCAGTTATTAATTTCATGTTAATTCATAGTGTGTTTGCTTGATATAATGTACAGTAGTACACAAATTGCACTCTGGCTCTCTCTAGTGTTCCATAGAATTTTATAATTATTTAACATTCAAAGATAAATAAATGATTTATGATTTACATTTTCAGCTGTGTAAACTAGAGTTGTTTTTAAGTATAGTATAATGTTAAATTGAAGGGTGCAGAAGTGTAGAGTGTGGAAGAAATACTTACACCTGATCCTCCTCATATATCCTCTTAACAATCTCATCGACCAAAAGCTTTTCTTTGAGAAACTCTTCATAAGCCTCTTGTCTCTTGCGCTCCCTCTCAAGGAGCTGCTGGTCTAAGTCTTGTTGATAATGGAGCAGCTCCTCGTGGCGTCTCTGCTGCAGCTTCTGCTTTTCCAGAGTTGCTCGCTCTTCTTCTTTTTTCATTTTACGAGCAAAGTCTGCCTCAGCTCGCTGAAGAAAAATAAATGTTTATAATAACCTTTACTATTTCTGTCAGATAATTGTGATGCAATTACCTGCCTGTACTCATGTTATAACGTTTGTAATGCTAATGTTAAAATAAAGAAAATGATGTTGTGAAGAGGGCTTACCGCTGTCTCATGTCTCATGACTTCTTTCTCAGCAATCTGTGCAGCTCTTTCCTTGTTCAGATATGCAGACCTCAATTTTGACTCCAATTCCCGAATCTCCATACTGACAAATAAAAGTCAGAGCAGGAGAAACAATGTTGATTGCAATAACTGTCATATTGTGGAAATCATAAAACGGTGTGTAACAGAAATGTGAGACCTGTTCTTTACAACATGCTGTCTAATTTTTTCTTCCCTTTGCTTCTCATGGCTGATTCGAGCCAGCTCTTTTGCAAGCCTTTCCTCCTGATCAAGCTGCATTTGTCTGTTTATTCTGTCTTCTTCAGACTGGAAGACAAATTGTACACATGTATACATATAGTTTTGAAATGTTACTTATGTTACAGTACAGTACATTACAGGCATAGACCTTAAAGTGTAAAAGACTTATAAATAATATACAAATATAAAATAGACATACGTTTTTATATATATATATAATTAAAATAACTTTCTTCAACGTATGAGACGGATGGCGAGAGTCTGCTTTAACACAAACATTGCTGACAGTAAGGTATACCTTTAGTATGGCGCTTTCCATTTGTCTTTCCTTGTGCTCCTGCTGCACCTGCCGCAGGTACCTCCGCCTCTCAAAACTCTCTTCGTCCCGCAGACTGGCTTGCAGCTGGCGGTCTCTGTCCAAACGCATGGTTGCCTCCTGTCGTTGCTGCTCTTGATGCTGCTGGTCAAGTAACCTCTTCTCGATATAAGACAAGCTACGATTCTATATAAAACACAGTCATAATATGAAAACGCAATACACCAAATTAACAGAGTTGTGATGAATTTGTGTTAACTAATTAATATTAATTAGCTAGCTAGCACAACAGCTAGCATGCTACTATGTTGACTACATAATAAACTTGATTACCATCTCAGTTGTTCTACGTCCCCGTGCTTGCGAAACAAATAGTAAAATAACTTGACGTATCTAGACGTGAAGAGGCGACTGAGATTAGATCAGGATTCGATTAAACCAAAGAGACGGAAGAAGCATTAGTTGAAGTTAGGGTTTCGTTTCTTGGGCGTCGAGTTGCCATGAGATACGCCGCGCGCTGCTCTTGAAGTGGGGAATGACGATGGATCCACGTGGTACCAGAGCCATTGAAAAGCACCTTATCATAATGGCTCCGGGTATTACACACGTACCCATACGTTATATGCTAGTGTTAATGTTAGAGGCCTGGTAGATTTAAATTCTGGCTAGTAGGACTTTTATTCTCACTAGCCACTTTGGTCAGTTCGGTTTTATGGATGCGTACTGTATCTTACCTTAAAAGGTTCTGAAGTCATGTAAAAAAAAACACCCTTATTTTGTAGTGATTTGTTAAAATAAAAATGAAATACAATAAAAACATGACCACATAGCAAAAGATAGATTAAGATAGATATTAATATCTGGCCAGTGAAAACACTATATGGCTAGTAACTTATAAAAGGCCAGTGAGCAAAAAAGTTATTAGTCAAGCCCAGCATCTATGATCTTGGTATAAACACTTCCCACAAGAGGGATATTAACATCAATTAATTGCGCTATTTTAACATAAATACAGAAAAATATCTCAATATTCATACAACTGTCCAACCAAGAACCAAAAAAAATAATTTCTTAGTTGCCACAAATATTGGTATACCAAAATCAAACTATAAATATATGTAATTTGTTTCACTTATATTTAATATACTTAATATTATTTACACAATGTATTTATGGTTTGTTTAAAAAAAACTGTTCAGTGCACCTTTTTTCCAAGAGCAAGATAAGAATTTTTATTTTAACCAGTATGTGTTCTCTCTCGGATTTGGATAAGGGTACATAGATGAATACCCATACACTGGCAAAAACAGCAAGTAAAACATCACAGTGAAGTAACAAAAATAAAAACTAAGATAACAAAGGAAATGCACATTGAAATTGAGACATTGTAAATACAAATAAAGCTGATGGATTTGTTTTTTAACAGTCTCGATATAATAGTTAAGTTTTTGTTTCTGTAACCTAGAGGCCAATAGCGCTCAAATGGGGTTGACAAGAAAAATAAAATTAGTGAAAAACAACATAAATGCAATAGAAATATTACAGTTATGCTAAATACGGGGAGCTGTTGCACATGATGGATTTAAATCTGCTATACCAACCTACAGTACATTCAATTTAACAGTAATGTATTTTTTAATGGATAAGATAAACAACAAGAATAAGACTTTTAAGACCACTTTACACGTCTTTTGATATTTAGATCACAGAAGTACAATCCTTGGTCACTGGTTTGTGATCATTTCTGCATGATCTGACACAACTCCAGGAGAGCCAGCATTGGGAAGATTTGGCTGTAGCAACTGCCCCGAATCTTCGCTGGTCTCTGGGGATCCATTTTGATGTTCACAGTCTGATAAGGGTGGTTGTAGTGATGGCTCAGGCTGATCCTCACCAGTATCTGGAACAGTTGTAACACTTGCACTGATATGGGTCTTGTCCTCCTCTTTTGACATTTCAGTGGTTCCTGATGTAGAGTCATTGGGTGGTTGTTCAACAAGATGATGCCTGTATAAAAGAGATCATATTTACTTTATATTTACTGGGCCAAACCACTCCAGTGGGTGTACTTTTAAAATTCTGTGCTAATCTATCAATTATTTTCCTTTAGTCCCTCCCCTGGCCTCTACAGCATCAAGGGGGGACTGACTTAAGTTGACTATTGGCCAAGCATTTTAAAATGATAGAACAAAAAGAAACCTTCACACTACAGCTTTAATGTAAATGTTATAATTTTCTAACCAAGAGAAAATAACATTAGACAAATAAAAACTGACAGATATTATTTGAAATGTATGTTATACATTACATTAGATAACTGTTTGTGATTCATTTATTTGAACACAAAAGCAATATTAGAAAAAAACCCAATAATAAGCAGACACTAATATTTTTTACTCACTCTTGGTCCTGGGCTTTGACATCTGCTGGGTCAGAAAGAAGAGACATGTAATCAAGAAATGCATACAATACCAGAGCACTAAACTTGACTGGGGCCAGTACCTTTTTCTTGAATGATTTTGCATATGTGATTGGGCCTGTCAGTTAAATGCTTGGTCATCAGATCACTGCCAGATGCATCCATAAGAAGATCACAATTGAGGCAGACAAGGGTTAATCTGTAGACATAATTATGATGATGATGTAAGAGCAAGGATATTGTACATACAGTATTTTAGTCTATTAGCAAAAAAAGTACTTTGATGAAGAAAATTTTCTGTTTTCAATTTTTGAAAATCGACTTTTGTTGATTGTGCTGTGGAACCTAGAAAAGTCAAAGAAGTCAAAGGTCAGTCAAAATATAGGAAGGTCTATTAACTTATCATCTAATCATAAAAAGTGTTACCTTATCATATGATTCCCAATCGATATTTTACAGTTTGTCTGGTATTTGCACGCACCACAATTTAAAATCATTGGGAAGTGAGAAAAAAAGTCGTCAATTGGTCCGTTGCATTCAATGCATTTGTACTGTTCTCCACTGGTTCTGAAAGATTAAAAAATAAGCACTTAAAAAAAAGAAAGAAAAAAGTATACTCAAAGCAATAAAATAAGTTGATCAATTAATACAATTATATTACATTTTGTAGCATTACAGTAAGTCTAGACTATTATTTGAACTAGTGTAATTAAAACAATCAAGAAAACAATCAATTACCAAGCCCAGTATATTGTTTATTTTTATATAAATTAATATATATTGAAAGTATTAATTCGTTCTGGCTGTGTCACACATACCCCAAGTTAAAAGGTGATTGTTTTAATTATAGGAGGAGTTATAGAAATGGATAGAGAAAAGTAAATACTCACTAACCTGAAATTCTTAAGTGCAAAGTTATGTTTGGAGGTCCCACCATCTTGTTTCTTGCTTTGAGCAACAGATCTGGATCTGGAGTTGCCTGGCTTTGACTTTTGCACAGCCTTCTTAGCATTTTGTGTTTCGGATGCAACAATTAAGCCAAAGGGAACACGGGAGCTTGGCATTGTAGGTGATTTTCCAGTTAATGATGCTCGAATGGTTACCTAACCCACAATAAAGACATAACCACTATAACATCATTCACATTTTGTGAAGGATAGTATGGTTTTGTAATGCAGACAAACCTTTGTTCCTGGAGGAAGACCTTCAAGCGCTTTAGGCTTTTTAAAAGTCCTATGAACCTGAGTCCGATGTTCCACTTTCTCTTTAAATGAAAGAAAATTGAGTCTGCATTTTCCACAACGAAAAATTCCCTTTTTCTAAAACAAAAACAAAATAAAACATGATTAATGAGTACTAGAACTTGGGGCTGATTGCACAAATGTTGCATTAGGATTTACAGAAAGATCAACTACAAAAACTTTCACAGTTATTATTAGAACAGCAATTAATTTTGAACGGGTCCTGCTGTATTTATTGCAGCTTAGGGCAGGTGAATAGAAGCAGGTTACTGTCAAATTGTTATGTATTACCACAAGGAGCTCAGCAGACAAGGAAATGAATCTAACATTTTGTACTAACGATTAAAAAGATAGGACTACAGCATAATTTTGGTAACTGTTAGATTACGGTTTACATACCTGATGTTTCATGTAGTGTTGCATGTACGTGTGACTACTTTTAAGGACTTT
The DNA here is from genome assembly GCA_036025475.1 of Philypnodon macrostomus. Classification (NCBI taxonomy): domain Eukaryota; kingdom Metazoa; phylum Chordata; class Actinopteri; order Gobiiformes; family Eleotridae; genus Philypnodon; species Philypnodon macrostomus. The sequence continues at coordinate 15,772 of JAVQKC010030662.1, read as the reverse complement.
GAGACAGAAGGGACAGAGCAGGTCCTTTGTGTTTTCATGTGCATTTCGAAAATGTGTCTCCACATCTGAGAAGAAGGATGACCTGAAATTGCACACCTGTGGGACCAGTGCACAAATATTTAGTAATAGTAAAAATTCTGCTTAACACAAACAAGAAATGAATCATGTGACATACCTGGCATACATAAGGCATTTCCCCCGGCTTGTGATTATTTTTCATGTGGTCCAGAAGAACTTGCTCAGACTCAAATGCCAGCTCACAAATCTTACAGTTAGCTGCAGAAACACAAATATTAAATGACTGTTAACAGCAGTCTAAATTGTTAAAATATACATACATGCACAGATATACATACTTGTGGACTCAATAGGGCTGTGAGCGCTCTCTATGTGGCACTGCAGCTGGAAAGGAGTCAAGTACTGTCGGTAGCAATGCTGGCAGGTTGTGTGGCTTTCAAAGCTTTCACTATTTTGCTTTTCCAGCTCCAGGTGGTGCTTCATATGGTTCATGAACCTACAAGAAATAATGCACACAGCTGCTATTTACCCTTAACAGAAACACCACATATTTCTGTAGTGGGACATGACACCTTAAAAGTGATTAAAAAAAACTAGAATGACCCCCGCCAAAATAGCCAATTTCCCCATATGCACTCTTAACGGTTCTTCTGTGAGACTGGACACCCATCCAGAAAGAAATAATGCCTTCTCTTTATTTGTTTCTCTTAATGGCAACAATTCAAAATAATCTTAATACAATGAGAGGTTACCAAAACCACAGAAACAACAGTAATAATAACCTAATAGAAAATGTCATCTGGCAAGAAGCTGAAAAGGTAGGGAAAACTTGGAATTAGCTGTTGCCGGACTACAACTTTTGCTGCAATAGGGTTGAATGTCCACAAGATGGCGCCAGAGATTAGTTCATTAAACTGTTTACATTTAAGTGAATAAGAAATTATTTGAAAAAATCCTGGATCCAGGTGGTGATCTGGATCAGTCCCAAAATCTAATCACTTCCTTATAACACTCCTGACCTTCCCTGAAAATTTTATCAAAAACCATTCAGTAGTTTTTTGCGTAAATTGCTAAAAGACACTCCTTGGCGGAGGTAATAAGCACTTTATTCAAATATGTATGCACAAAGCAATAAAATAAGCAATCAATCATTAATGTTACCACTTAAAAGTGAGGTGTGAAATTGTGAGAGAACTACTAAACAACCAAATTAAACAGCTAAATTAAATTAAATTGTATTTATTTTATTTACAATGCTCTATCTACGGAAGTCCTAAGAGGAACTATTATTATTTATTACTCCACCAATCCTTTTATGTAGTTTTGACCTAAACCCACAAATGAGTAAAAAAAATTAATGTGTTTAATTTTTTACAATTAGTTTAAAATAGGTATTGTGCACTAACTGTACCATCAATTACACATATTTATTTTAAACAGCGTTTTCTTTCACAGGTCAAGGTTAACTACAAAACGATGCATATGCTCTTTATCTACATTCAAAGCACAGAATGTATATTTAGTGCTTAAATTTAAACGACCACGTTTAATTAACAACCTATCAAAGTCAAGTGGTGAATAAAATTATGTATTCATGAACATATACGTGCAGCGGTTATGGTCTAATTCCCAAAGGTCTTAAAAAGATAAATTAGGATTTCTCTTTTCACCTCACTCTCTAAGCATGTATAATGGCTGTTATAATATCTGCAATTACACACAGATTTTGGTTTTGCCTAATGATGTAGCGCCCCATGGCTGCATTAAGCACCTCCACAGGTACCTGCCATAGCTGCCCTGACAAGGCATGGCCCATTTTTCAGCCTGTACATTCTGCTACCTCAGCTCCCCTAATAGAAAATTTTATGTGGATGAACTGTGACCTCGACAGTGAGAGTGTGGTTGGAGTACAAATGTGTTTCCCCATTAAAAGCAGCTTACAGATGCTTTTTTTGCAATGTTCTGAAGCAAAGTTATTTAATCAAAGGAGCAGTTCTTACGCCACCTAAACTAGCAGTCATTTTTCATCTTTAGGCCCATGAGAGAAAATGGTCTGAAGCCATCATTTATCTTAGAAGAAAACAGCTATGGGACAGCCAAGGAAGACATGCTTTTATTGGCACTCCACTTGTTTCAGCTTGAGTGAGAGAGAGTTGATCATTACTGAATGGTGACAGCTTTTTTTTTTTTTTTTGCAGTCCTTAAAAACAAAATCCCTAACAAGGCCCAAACTACATCTGAAAAACAGCTACAAAGACTAAATAAACCAACAGCATGCCTGACAGGTAATAATGGTAATTACGTCCGGTTCAATGTGTCAAGACAATGTGTCATTTTTCCTGAAATAATAAGCCACAAATCATACAAAAAATATGATCTCTCTTGTCTACTGTTATCGGAGACTTTCCCTGAACTGGAAATAATCCAAGGATAAGAGGCAGCAGAATCCAACAACAGACAAATCCCAGTACCACTTGAACAGTACGTGTGTGTCATATAGTGAGTCTTGTTGCATTTTCTGCAATGCATTTAACCTTTGTATTCTTTGATTTAGACCTAGATTAGTCTTATTTCAGTCCAGTAAAATGGCATGCGAAATACAAATTACCACTGCAAAAAAGAGACAGCTAGATGATGTTTAGTTTTGTTTCCAGAATGAACTTGGTATTAATGTTAAAGAAAAGCATACCTGATGTTATTCTTGAGGGATTTCAAACAGCTCTGGCACTTGAAAGAAGTGGCCCTTTCAGTTTCCTTTGTAAAACCGTCTCCTTCAAATTTACCATAGTAGAACTCTCCAACAAGCATGATGCGCTTACTTCCACTGGATTGTTGCAGTAACAATGCTGTATTATCTGTGCTGTCTGGGGGTCTACAAGTCTAAAACAGAGCAATGCTTAATATGTTTGGCAGAACTAATTAATATATCATTTAATTTATCGGTTTGTTGCTTCTATTTAAAACTTACCATCATGTGGTTTTTCAGCCCAACCTCATCAAAAAACTGACTCTGGCAATGTTGGCATTTAGGTTTAGAAACTCCATTGGTTTCCTCTTTAGACCCTTTAGACAGAAATGATAAAGGTTTATGACATTAAAGCACAAATATTTTTACACTAATAAAACCATAAAACATTTACCCAAATTGTTTTTTGTTCTTTTTGTAGCATTGTCCACTTGTTGTACTGGCATAGCTCGTTTAATTGGGATTTTATCTGTTTAAAGAACAGAAAAGTATTTTCTCTTGTCAGGTCTGAGTGGTTATAATATAAGTGAATGATACACTTACTGCAAAGTGGCACAGAGAGTATTTGGTTTTGGTTCTGGTTTATTTGCAGTTGACCAGTTTGAGTGTTGAAGACAGCCGGACCTTGGACATTAGACAGAGTCACAATGTTGTTGCTGATTTGTTGCACCTGAGGCCTGTGGACTACACCTGGTACCAGTGTAGTTGGGGCAATACGTTGAAAAAGTTGCGGTTGAGCAGCTGAAAATAAATATATATTGTAATTAACCACAATATATGCATCAATAAAGACTAACAAATGTACAAAGAATGCAAATATCGAATCACTGTCTAATGATAAATTGAATTAGAATTACCTGGTACCAACGTAAATGAAGTTCCCGGGGGATACTGACTCCCGAGGGAGGTAATGAAATCAGTGCTGTTTGCTAATTGCGGAGTGACGATAAAGCCCTGAAGAAAGACAAGTTAATGTTTACATTTTATATTTAACACAATTAAAAGCACATTGTTCTTTTTGTGCTTCATTAGGAGCACTTTACCTGGTTATTGACAATAATGGGCTGTGGTGCAATTGCAGGCACAGCAGGGGTTGGGGTATTCAGAGGCTTTGTAGCCACATTAAGAGGCAACATTATTGGTGAGGAGGTTGTAACTGGTTGAGAATTGGGCTGATTAAATACTTGTTTTCTTCTTCCATTGTTTGTCTTAGGAGGGGGTGGGTTAGAATTACTTTCCCTTTGGTTCTTAGCTGTGAAAACATAAAAGAAACATCCAGAGTAAACAATGTATCGTGTGTGTATATCTATATCTATATCTATATATAATTTATACTGTAATTTGACTGCATTTTCTTTCAAACATACCAAGGACTCCCACAAATATGGGTTCATCATCATCATCATCATCAGTTAGGTTAACCTGTGAGACTTGCTTCTGCCATGGCTCCAGATCCTCCTCAACACACTCCATAAAAAGTTCAGACATTATGGACCTGCCACAAACACAGAAAATTAAGGTTAGTTAAAACCATATGTTAGTATCGCTGTATACCCCAACATATAATCTGTCCAACCAAATAAAGGAACGGTAACAGTACATTGGGAACCTACCATTAAACAATAGAGTAGTATCTCTAAACATCCATCATTTGGACAGAACTATGGTTGAACATTGTATATTTAAAAATGTTTTGGTTGCTACATGAGAAGTTCTTCTGTATTTAAAACTACTGAGAATCTTAATGATTTTATTTGCATACTGGTTAGTTGTAATTTTATTGGATTAAACTTTAACCTTCAAAAGGACTGAATCAATCTAGTGTTTTTTATCTTGAACTGTATCTGAGTACGCATTTTGCTGTACCTGAAACTTTCACTGAAGAATATTAATTCGAGCAAGCTAGCTTAGCAATGCTTGGTCCATTTAGTAAACGAATGCTTTGGTTTTTCCACTACTGTTCGTTCCAGTGGGGGATATTACACGCATATTAATACACTCATCTCCTATGCATTCACCCTATACCCTTGCTACAATTTCGTCGTTAGAATAACACTAATGTTAGCTAATGTTAGCACCATGGTTAGCTCCTAGTGTAAGGTGGAGTCGGGACAAAGGCTGGTCGATGGATTTGAGATATTAGCATGTTAGCCTACCCGATTTGCACCAAGCTCCCAAGACTCGGAGCAGCAGAACAGTCTTTGCACAAACTGCTAAACGCAGTAGCAACCCCTGTTGACCCAGGACAGAAAAATGCTCCCAGACGGGTGGTAAAAACTCTCCTCTTTCCAGACCAATCAGGACATGGGTCTGCGCTCTGTTTACTTCCTAGAAATGAAATGGACTTCCGGTTTCAGTTTAGTTCAGTCAGCTCCTTGTGCACAGAATGCTTAATTGAAAACTTGAAAATTGCTACAATAGTTGTAACCTGTACATTAGCCACATTTATTTAAACCCATTGGGATATTTAGGCGATATGTGACAAAGACATTCTGGCAAGAGTAGCCTTCCACCTACTTCACTGTTTATCTGAAAACCAGTCTGCCACACAAAATGTAAACTAAACTAAACATTTGATTATATCTTATTTTATAAGATAAGCATCCTACAGGTTCTTACATTTAGAGCTTTTTATATAACATTGTCTGAGTGTTTGGCTCCCTGGAGGAAGGACTCTGAATGTCTTTCAAAAATAACATTTACATAAGCCTACTGCTCTTTCACATCAGCGTAATACATACATACATACAGTATACAATATGGCCTACACACTTAATACAAATTAAATAAAGTATATAGGCTACACAATCACAATAAGACAACCTCTGAACCTGTAGAAACGGGTGGTATTGTAAGCTATATAAAATCATGACATTATAAAATGAATAAAGTGCAAACAACACAACATTAGGCATTTGAACTACAGATAAATATACATTGTGATGCATTATATGCAACGTGTGGCCAGTGAAAGGTGTGCATAAGTGCATAGACTGGACAATCTGAGGGAACAAATGTTTGGATTTTGTGTTATTTGTGCATCTGCTGTTGCTTCGAGTGGTCTGTGTTTGTCCAACAGGTGGCAGTCTGGATTTAACAATACCCAGACAGATGTGCGACAGCACGCGTTCTCCAGAACAAGGGAAATCTCAATTAAAATGGAAACAATTGAATCTACAGTTTGTGGTTGTTGGTTCCAACGGTGTCAATGTAAGGACAATAACTGTAGGATCATGTGCCCTTGCTTTGCTTTGATTTAGATTTTAGGCCTATTTAGTAACTCACAGAAAGTGAACATCTGGAATGAAGGGTTGCTGTGCCCATTGTACCATAATAATAATATAATGTATAATATAATATATATGTCATATAACACATTTATTAATTAGAGATGATGAAAATTGGGCTGTTCAAACCCGCATAATGTTAAACAAAGCAGATCAAGTAGCGTGGTGTATATACACAGGATCAACACAGATGCCTAAATGTGGGACGTCTGTCAGAAGCCAACTTGAGGTTATAGCAGTTATTAAAATGGACTACTCTGAACATCTCGATTTGGTTGTAGGCTATTCATTGTGACAGAATATTGATTTTTAGTCATTAATAAATAAAACGAACTTCGTTGTATGTATGTTGTGGCGTGTGTGTATGGTCTAAAAATCTTGGCTTTGAGCATGGCGGAGGAAAAAGTAGTTCCTTTAGATGCAATAGCGCTGCAGCACTGCAATGTCGTTTTGTGTTCGAGATTGAAATCACAACAATAACATTCAACGCTTCATCTGGACTTTAACCTATTGAATTTTGCATAGCATAGGTCTACTCTTTCATACAGAATGCATTTTATGTCAAAGTTTTTAAAGACTAGACCTACACACCTGTAGACGCGCACGCTGAGGGGGCGGGGCGGGGGAAAATAATTATCTAGCGATCTATTATTCAGGTGATTTTTGCACATATTTGCTTAAATACAACTATAGATCTGTGTCACATTTTAAGTATTTTGAAGTCTGTATTGTATCCTATTTAAACAGATCCCTATGTGTTGAGAGACTGGTTTAATCTAGCCTAGTTTATTATTTGAATGTTTTAGACTTTGGGTAAACTTGGGTAATTGTGCTAACTGCCTTTTTAAGTAAAGCTTCCTTTGTATTTCCATCGTCAAATCATGATTGTTAATATTTTTCAATTAACCTCTGCATTAAAGCTGATTAGGGAACTTATTTCGATAGATTCGGTATAGGGGCGCACTGTAGGCGTAATATAGGCCTATTATGTTTTATTTTTGCAGTGTAAAGTGAACACTGCGTTACGCTCTGCCGCACAAATCACCCTCCTGAAAACACGTGCAGCAGGTGTAGTGGTCACGGTCCCTGAGCCCGGACAGTGCGTGTGCGCGCCACTGTAGCATCCCGCGGTGCCCTGTCTCTACACATTGCCTCCACACATTGTCTCCACAGTCTCCATTGTCTCCACAGTCCCCGTGTGTCCTGTGTATTCATGCACTGCTCACTGTCTGTTTGGGACTATCATGTCACCGTCTCAGCGGAAGGATACAATAACCACTGTCATCGTGGTGCTGAGGCTCTCGCAAAGCAAAAATGTCTGCCTAAGGGAAACTCGTAACTGATATATAGAGGATATTTCCCAAGACATAAGCGCCTAAACCACACTTTCCTGCTCCGAGGCTTATTTCAACAAAGAGAAGCATCACCAGATCACCCTAGTTGGATTGTTTTGATCGGACACAAGGTAATAAATCAGTGGGAGTTTGCAAAAGATTTCAGACCTATGAAAGAAGTTAGGAGTTGAGTGGGGCATCACTGGACTCTAGAAATGTGGATTCATGTTTTATCTTCAGTATGTGATATTGTTTACTGTTGTTTGGATATGCGGTTTGCTTTTGTGTCGTTTCCAATTGGCGGTCCGCTGTGTGCTCAGATCTCCACGACTAAAACTGCAGTCTGCCGCTAGCTCTTTTCACCACGAAATGAGCCTGAACTGCGGCTAGTGCTATTTGCTAACCTCCACTTTTAGAGAGCCAGGACATCTGTATTTTGACTATATTTGACACTCAAACCAGTAACAGCATGGTTCGTGACATGTTTAATGAGTGTGTTACACACATGTGTTGGCTGCAGCACTGCACAAGGAGACATTGTTACCGCAATTATACTCGATGATGCAGATCTCCTTTTAACGCGCCGGTCTTATCTGCTGATGAGTCAATCACATTAGCCCGCAGATCAGAAGACAACACTATACGAGTGCACATTTTAATTCCGCGACATGCAGGGGTGTTGTCACTTTGTCGGTTGTTACTAAACACCAAAGCCAAGTTTACTTGTGAGTGATGATCTTTATCCTGAATCCATAACTCCTGTGGCACACGCGGGATGAACCAGAGCATTTGTGACCGATGGACTGTGTTTTTCAGGTTTCTAGACGGTCACAATGAATCCTCAGCAGCGGATTGCCGCTCTCGGAACAGATAAGGAATTAAGTGACCTGCTGGACTTCAGCGCGGTAGGGCTCTCTTCACAATTCTTTGGGAATGGGTCAAAGGCACCAGCCAACCACTAAAATGACCAAATCAGTTTAATTATAAAGTGCATACATGTTGTTTGGACACATGTAGGAGCTACAAGCTGACAGACAATAGTGCAAAGTGATGTTCTAGTGAGTTGTCTTGTAAGGATGTCACCAAAGTTAATTTGGTAACCTTCCACCATTAATTGGCACATAATGGCACAATAGATAGCTACATAAAACATATATTATACAAATCACTTTTTTAAACATGTGAAGCCTATTTACGTGTACAGGGCAGTGATTATTACTATAGTTTATTACTAAAAACACGTTTACTTAAGCTAAGGGCTTTATCTTAAATCAATATTGATCATTACAGATGTTCTCGCCACCTGTAAATGGAGGGAAAAACAGGCCCACAACACTGGGAAGCAGCCAGTTCACTGCATCAGGTAGGACAATATTTTATATATATATATATATTCACATCTGCATTGTCCAATGTATATAAATATACTCATGCATTAGATTTATATGTTTATATGTTCTATATGTTTTTTTTTTTGCATATAGGTTTTAATAAATACTCAAGCCATCAGCTTCCTACATGAGATTGTTGTAGAGAGCAGTAGTAATTGTACTAACGTGAATGTGTTTGGATTTAGACATATGCACATTTGTATTGATCCAATTTACATTGTGGTAATGTCGAGGATGGGCTCATCTTTCACATAGCTGTCAAAAATATGAAAAATGTTTCTTTGTGAAAGGTGTGCAACTATGACAACAGTGCAGCCTGGTAAAAAGTCAGGGTTATTACTACATTTTCAGCAAGTGCACCAAGTTATTACAGCCTAAAATAGATTGTTGCTGAGCTCATTGCAAAGCCATTAAAGTCAATATTTGCCTGTAAAATTAATATTTTTTTCCGACCTTGACTTCGGCTGCTTTACTTAACGACCCAGTTCCTTGTTTAGCTCTTTTGTCAGGCCCTCTTTCACTAGGCCCTGACTATTGTCTCTTTTGGTCTTTGACAAACCTTTTGACAAGATCTATAGACATGTTTCTGTTGTTGGCTGGGATGTGTTTAGACTGCCTGTGTTGGGATCACTATAAATGGACATTAATGCATATAATTTAATGTCTGATGCGCTGCAGGAGTAAGTCAACAATCAAGCATTATGTTTGTGGTGAAAGCTTGTTTTGTGTGCATCCACAAAGCAGTGTTGTAAAACCAAAGACACTGTTAAAACTAAACAAGACCAAGACACAAGACCTGAAATGTCTGAGATGTGAGAATAAGTTTAGAGTGTAGAGTAGTAGAGCTGTAGTTGTGAATTGGCTGATGGGACAGTGACAGACCAGTGATGTTGTGTTGTCTGTTTTGTTTTGGAGTGAAGTGGTCATTGTGTTGACAGACACCTTTAGGCTGAACTGTGCATTCGGTGAACAGAAAAGAACCAAAGGCCTCTGATGCCAGTCTGTGTTTACTGTTTCCTGTTTGCCAAAGCACAAAGCATACATAGATTACTGTTATACCATTGCAGGTCCGCAGTTCCTACGTGTGAACGCGATAACTCAAAAACAGTTTAAAATTTTACACGCAGATACATATCATAAAGACGCCGAACTGGATTGGATTTTGGTACTTCTACGATAAATATAAATTACGATTATTGACAATTAATTAATTAACTAATTAATGTCCTGAAGCATTTTAATTGAGCCATTAATCCTGCTGAACATAAACAAAATCACAGGAATTTTGGCACAGTGATCCGGACTAGTGTCTCATTGTACAATCAGTCCATCAAGGTCTTGGACAAGAAACCTAAGTGGTGGCATCACTGTGATGTTATAAAGAAGCACAAGCTTTTTACTTTTGAAAAGTTTGTCAATTTTAGCACACTGAAATTGGTTTTTAAAAGTGTGAACAATCGAGTGTCTCCATTGTTCTCTACTCTCATTGTCAGACGTCAGGGCTCACTCAGACCATCCACACGGGCCTCTGTGAGTTGGGATTGTAGTCCCTATGTTCAGAACATCTTTTGGACAGTCCAGTTTCTCCTCTAAAGGATCCAGACTGTGGAGCTCTCTCCCCACTGACACACAGTGGTTGAAGTCAGGACAGAGGTGTTCACACAATGTCAGATTATTATCTGTTTATTTACATTTTAAAATGTTTGCTATATTTGAACAATTCTACTGTACTGTGTAATACTAACCTTCTTAAAGGCCCCCTATGGACTGGTGTTGAAAATTAGCACATGTTAATACACTAAAGCAATACTTCTGGTTGTCCAATGTGATGTCTATACCAAATAAATAAATTATATATTTATATATTATATATATTTAATGCACATTACAGAGGTCAAATAAAGAATGCCTCAACAGCGCCCCCATGTTTATGACCCCATGGGACACACTCACTTTGGCAGAGAGCAATGAAACTTGGTACAGTGATTCTCCACAGTGTACCCAACATAAAATATCATTAAGGCCCCACCCTACAACAAACAAAGTCGGCCATTTTGGATTGAATTTGGGAGGTCAGGTATATTTGACAGCCTCTAACTTGCACATACTTTGCCCGATTAGGCTCAAACCTGAAATACCTAATTACCCCCCGGCCCTGAACACATCTGACTACTATGATGCCGGTTAGTGCCCCCTATAGAAAAAAACATAGTTTTTAGGAATATTTTCCAATTAGAAGGTCAACTAGAACCTGTCATGGTTTTGGGGTGGTGCCTGTTAATTGCGCATTAACAGTATCAAAATCCTTAGGAATCTATTTGAATGTTGATATTTCAGTTTCCTTTTGTATAAAGTCTGTCATAGAATGGTTAATTAAATTTGTATGCAAAGGTGGTCCAATAAAGAGACCTATAAGTTAACCATCATCGTGTAGACTGTTACAAACGCCAAAGTGTGTCTTAATCCCTGCTGCTCAGTCTGCTGCATGAAGTCCTGTGTCTCTAATCTTCGAGGTGGGGAAGAAGCACCTCCATAAGTGATAGTGAACATAAGGCAAGTGACTGTGCAGACACAAGTGTGGAAATTGCTGGGAATGAGAGTTTGGATTATTGCATCTCAGCTGGGCACAGCTCGATAATTGAGCCAGAGTGAGACTGGCGAGACCCTTCAGATGTGTGCCAGAGGAAGATGGATGGGAAAAAATAGCCCAAGTGCCTCTGACCGAGATGCATCACTTCTTCTCTCCAGCTGTGTTGATGATGCAGGTTTGATGAGGCCATTGACTCTGAGACTGCATTGAATGAGCGCTGTTAAATACACTAGTTTTATTCAGTGCTGTGTAGTGTTTTGTTGTATTGTAATGTTAAGAGAAGCTTATCGGTTTCTTAGTATCTTAGTATTATGTATTATGATGGGTTGAATTGGATATATTGACTGTACACTGAATTTGTAGTTAAAAGGTTTTTGAAGACAGTGATAGAAGTAGTCTTCTGTGTAAGTCAAAAAACAAAGTCAGCTAAAATCATGATAAAATCAAAATCTTGATCTTAATGTTTATAAAATTGTGATATTATATTTTTACCATATTACCCACCCCTAATCCATTTGGTGTATTTTAGTGGTTTGAAATGTACTTGGTTACACCTCTTATAGCTCACTTGGTAGTGGCCCAGATACAGAGACTATAGAGCTAACCCCTGTGTTGTGTGCAACAATTTGCAGAGTCTTCCTCTTCCTTCTCTCCTTCATAATTTCACATGTCCACCGTCCTATCCAATAACGTAATAATAAAGTAAAAGTAAAAATGTATAATAAAATGTATTTGGTTAACACATTTAGAGCATCTTGCCTGAATTTGAATAAATGTTCATCATTCATCATTTACAATCATTTGCTTGTTTGTCATATATTAAATTCATATTGGCTTGTGATTAAATTGCTGTATTTTCTATACTGTAAAAATAAAATAAATGTTCTTCCCTATTGTATGAAGTGTATTTATTGTATGACTCCTGTTTTGGTTTCGTTTGTAATTGTCACTTGCATGTCACTCCTTACGTTCAAGTTCAATCAACTACTACATCAACTAGTTTTCACCCCATTTTGTGAGAATGTAGATTTTTTTTCTCTTTGGTTCATGATTTAAGTACTAAATGTTTGTAGGCATTGGCTCAACATCTGAGTGTGAACTGGAAGCTCCTAGGGCGAACAGCGCACACTAAAACTAAACAGTAGTAGTGTGTTTTTGTTGAATCTGAACTATACAAGCCAAAGTGAGAGGATTATATAATTTTTATTCCGTTCAACTCATGTTTTCACTTTTATTCATTGTTGTGATGCAGATTGATAGCCTATAGATATTTACTACCTTAGCTCACATTTTATTTCTCAGTAAAACATTAAGATTTTGTTATCTTTTTTTTTTTTACAGTAGGAAGCATTGATAGGTCGGTGCAACATTGGTATCAGCCAATATTCACAACATTGGCTGATATTGGTATTGCCCTTTGAGAAGCTGATGTTAACCTGTTGTGCAAAAAGGATAACTTCAGAAGCCTGTTTGCTAATATTTATAAACCAAACGTATAAAAATGTTTCAATATTTCTCCCCATATATGAGGTCTATATTTTACATTACATTCAGAAATGTCTCCACACTTGTTTTCCTGTTTACAAAATATCCATATCAGAATCAACATCAGCCAAACTAGCGAATTAAATCACATTATCGCCTAGAATTTTCAGTGCATGCCCATTTTTATCAGAACATTTGATGCAGATTTAAACAGTTATAATGTAAATGGTAAGGATTTCCACAGAGGAGCTTTGTTCTTCTAGCCCTTTATTACCTTTTATTACCTGAGCATTAGAGCCAGTGCATTTGTGTGCTTTTTGTTTTGCTCCCTGTGTCACTGAGTAATCTTGTTGTGCTGCTGCCGGAGCTCGAAAAAAGAGAGGACCCTTGAGCCCCGATAGGAGATGGTAATCAGACGAGATGACAGCCACTGGCCCATAGAGTAAACAGTCAGACTATTGTTACATTCACTGTGTAAAGGTCTCATTTAGGTTTGGCACACCATTTAAGTTTAGACCTGCTATTTGTAAGTCATTGTATTTTTTTCTGCTAAATCATAACTAACTCTTTTTTTCTTCTTTTAAAGAAGAGAAAATCAGCATATTGTATTCTGTTATAGCTGGAAAAACAAGCGAACAGAAACTGAATCATGTTCAGTGGACCATGAGTTTTAGTCAGAGCTGTCATTAAATTTCTAGAGTAAAAATAGATATATACACCAGCTAAATTTACCTTGTAACTAAGCCATTACATTCCTTATTAATTGTAAAAACACAACAACCAAGCAATGAGTGAGAAAGTTTACTTTGTTGAACAGAGAACTTAAGATATTGCCTGCCTACATGCTTATTTGTGTGTGTGTGAGCCCATATTAAAATCTGATGTTTTTTAATATGAAGATAAATTGTATAAAAAGTATTGCATTTTCTTGAGTTTGACACAATTACAGCCTTAACAATAAACACTTTACGCTCCCGACAGTTTTGTTTGGGTTGAATTGCTTTGTTTGAGACTTTGGCTGTTTACTGAGGCAACTTGAAGAATTGAAGCCTCAAACATTTTATACTGTATCTCATAAATTAGATTGAGAAAATCTCATATGCCAGATGGTCTAGCTCTGCTGTTGGGTTAAGGTTATTGATTTTTTTTTTTTATATGACTTTGACTTTAGAAAAGGAGTTTTATACATTTTACCTCTTAGCTAAATCTTGAAAATACTGTGTGTTGGTACAATCAGACAGTTATCAGTATCAATAGTAGGCGAAAATGAAGAAATGCAATGTCAAAAATTTAAAACAAGAATAATGTGTTCATTCATTGTAATGGTTTTCTTGTAGTGTGTTATTGTAAGGTCTACTTAAAAAGGAAAGGAAAATATCTCCTTCCTTATTTTGCTTTAACACATGTCTCTGGGGAAGCCTTGTTTGTTGTCAGCCAAATAAAGCCAATAGTGAAACCACATTCAGTGAAAAACAATAGTACAGTTCGTATTAGTGTTTAAGATATGCTCTGGTCTGAAGTTTGTGATCCCGACTTGCTGCTGAGTGAGTTGTGCGTGTCTTTCTTTGACAGGTCTAGATGAGAGGACCAACCAAGCGTCTTGGGCCCCAGGTGGCGAGTCCAGTCCGTCCTATGAATCCTCGCCGGTAAGACGACCCACAACTTAAGCCAGCGAATGGCCTTTCTGCTCCACAGCACATCATTTAACACTCATAACGTTAAAGAACTCAGTCTGCAGTGTTTTAGACCCACCTGTTCTCACCCGCTACCAAGTATCTATATAGCCTTTAATTGAGCCACTGCACACAGGCAGAAAGAACAGGTTACTTTTGTGTTAGTGAAGAAAGGATTTACTGCTATTATTTTATTATAGCAAAACAAGATCTACATTTACATACTTGGATAGTGCCATTGATTGCTCCTGATACACCAACTTCCTTTTCAAAAGTTTGACTGATTTTGTAGCAGGTTTGTTCAAACTCTCAGTTGTGTGTTTAGGACAGTTCACTGTGAGCGAGTGTGAAGCGCTCGGTCCTGTTTGTTTATGCCTCACACATTAGTTGTTCTCGATGCCCTGTATGAATTTCATTTAATGTCAATCTCCTGTCACTTTCCATTAGAATTCAGTTAAATGTCAGAGCCACTCGGGCTGCGTTACCTTGTTTATTTCTCGGTGCCCTTCCCGAATGCACATCTACGGGCTATGGTAACACAGGCAGCTTGATTTGAACTGTAAGACAGAGATGCTTGAGATATCTTTGCTCCAGGTGCATATAAATGAATGTTTCTGACATTGCAAGGCACAGCATCAGCAGCAGACAGCTGTTTGCACCTCCATAAGGCGTGCCACTCAGCCACAGCTGCGCACACACACAGGTTTGTACAATGTATAAATGTCTTTACATTCAGAAGACATGACGGCTTATGCATTTTACACCTAATTATATCGGCGAAATGATGATATTATGGAATCACGTCGGTCCGTGTCCGCAGATTCTAGCTGTGTCAAAATCGAATTGCACACATGTACATATCATAAAGACGCAGAACTGTATTGATTTTGTTGCTTCTATGATGAATATTAATTAAGTAATGAATTAATTACAGGCCAAAACTATAACAATAACTCAAAAAGTCTTTGCTGGATCTTTTTCAAATTTTGCACACAGGTACATATCATAAAGATGCAGAACTGGATTGAGTTTGGTACTTCTATGATTAATGACAATTAAATAATTAACAAATTAATGCTTTGATGCACTTTCATTGAGCCAAAAATCTTGCTGAACATAAACAAAATGTTTTTGACCCCTATGGGACTCTGGACACACTTACTTTGGCAGAGAGCAATGAAACTTGGTACAGTGATTCTCCACAGTGTACCCAACATAAAATATTATTATGACCCCACCCTACAACAA
>JAVQKC010030647.1:0-12327 GCA_036025475.1 Philypnodon macrostomus | reverse complement strand
AGTAAGTAAGTAAGTAAGTAAGTAAGTAAGTAAGTAAGTAAGTAAGTAAGTAAGTAAGTAAGTAAGTAAGTAAGTAAGTAAGTAAGTAAGTAAGTAAGTAAGTAAGTAAGTATGGATTTTTGCAGTGAATACCTAGACATAGACTGCAAATGGAGAGTAGCATCTGGCACAAAGCATTTGATCTCTTGTGAAATTAATGCGTTTGTATAATGTCCCTGACAAATAAACACATCTATTATTGTTTAAAGTGTGAAGGGAACGGCTACACGTCCCAGCATTAGGTACATCATGCCTGGACCATCACCATTTAAAAAAAGGGACATCAGCTAACTTATGTGTGTTAGTTTAATGCTATTCAGAGTAACTGAATGTATCTAAGCGTTACTTGTTTTGTATTTCATTAAGATTATGATATTCTGTTGCAGAAACTCATGACTCCCCTGAATTGGTGTAGGACAGGTGTGTGTCACCTTGATGTTTGGCGTGTAGAGGTTCCTGAGAGAAGCTAGGGCGGCAGAGAGACTGTCGGTGCTGCAGCTCACCCACACGGCCTGGAGAACGCTGGAGGACATGCCTGTCTTTTTACTCAGGCCCTGGAGAGAGAGAGGTGAGACACAAAACAAGGAGACAGTGGAGGTGAGACACCTTAGGCTCTAATTAAATCGGCAGTGTACATTTGGTGTGCTTTATCACTAAATGAATTATAGAAATAATGAATCTGAATGGTGGATGTCAAAAGGGCACCGACCTGAGAACCTACTTGTTCGTTTTTATTAATAAAAGATGCTACTGAACAATCTGATTTAAATGACCTTTTAAAAGGAACCCCGGCTATTAACACAAGCTGCTCTAAATATATTACAAATTAGCTCCACTACATAAATACATAAAAATATTTTTGTTAATCATAAAATCTTTGTTGTTTACTGCTACTTTGGAGATGTGGGAGCAGCCATGTTTTTGCGTGTGCAATGCATTCTGGGACAATGACGTATTATGGTTGTAGACAGTATTGGCGCGTACGTTCAGCTATCCTGTCATTGCAGAAAGAGGCGCTATTATTATTATTATTATTATTATTGTTATTGTTATTATTATTATTGTTATTATTGTTGTTGTTGTTGTGCAGCTTTTGGGTTTCATTTCCAGTCGAAAGGCAACATAGGAACAACAACGGAAAACAACGGGAAGATGCTTGCGGACGAGTACAACTGCCCAAAGACCCTCGGCTGTGCTCTCGCCATTTCTCGCCATCGCCTGATGCTTTCGAAGCATTTAGTCGGCCACAGTTGCTAAAAGAGCTTACAGGTGCATCTGGTTATAAGAGAAGACTAAGAGAAAATGCAGTGCCGACCAGTTTTCCCCACAACGCGTCCGCAAGTAACGAGTGAAAGCCCGCCGTAAGAAACCAATAAGGCAAGCCACTTCCTCGAAGACTCTCACCAGACACTGTGTTATTGATCGTTATTTCACTGTACAGTAAAAAATGTTTGTATCATGTGGGTCTGTGCTACCATGGATAGCTGCTGCCATAAAATTGAGCTCTTTACAGCAAACGCTCTCAGTCTCCGTTGGCAGTTGCCTCATAGACACCAGTGATTTTGCTCGACTCTCACGCCCTAGCTTGTCGTTTTGTCTTCATTTTCATCTAAACTCACTACTGACTGACTGACTGACTGACTGACTATTTTCATCTTGGCTATCCCCCTGCCTACGGGGGGTCTCTGGTTCGAACTGGAAAGGCTGAACAGAAGCCATTTTCACTGCGCTGCTCTGAACATGACTGTGAACTATATGCGGTGCAACCATGTGACGTCACTACCCAGAATGCATTGAGAAGTAAATAACAATGGCGGCCCACAGGTAAATCCGTTTGATATAAAATTTACTTAAAAGGACAACATTTGGCTTGTTTTTATGCCACATTTATATTAATGACAACAAAGCAAATGTTTTCGCACAAACTACATGTATATGCTACATAGAAATCAATTTACATTATGCTGTAATTTTCACTGCAGCCATAAAATATTAATGAAAAATTGAGTTTTCATGGTAAAGTTATTGTTTCTTTTTGTTTATGCTTTGGGCAAACAGCAAAGCACACAATGGAGTTTTGTTTCTGCTGGTGTTATTTGGGAGCAGAATTCAGTCCCTAGAGTAAACCAGTATGTACAGAAAGTATCCCTAGAGTAAGCCAGTATGCACAGAAAGTATCCCTAGAGTAAACCAGTATGTACAGAAAGTATCCCTACTGATGCTGTATATGAATTGTGCTGATGTGGGTAGGAGACCAAGGCTGGACCACATTAGTGTCCTGCATTAATATAATAATAATTATAACGTGGAGCCTTCAGCTACAAAGGAGAACAATAACAATGAAATTGATCATTCCTAATAAATATATCAACACAAAGGCATGTGTTACCTTGAATATATGAGCCTTGAGGATGTGGTGTCCCAGCTCCATCGTTTGCTGCCGGTTTAATTTTCCCTCCTGTCGAGAAAACATGAAGGCCAGCAGCGCATGTCCGCTCCTGACGACATGTTCAAAGTTAACACATCGTGTTCTGCTATTTATGCATATGAGGCTCATATGAGGCTCATATGGAGCTCATATGGGGCTCATGCACATATGTGCTAAGGCTGTTCACTGTTATGGACTTTGACTTCTGCCTCACCTCGGGTCACAGAGGAAGTCTGTGCTCTCTCCATCTGCTCTCCAAACCAGCCACTCTCTGAAGGAAGGATGACACAGCATCCGTGTGCCGTCCCGACGCCGAATCTAAACAGAAGAAACAGTTGTATTGGAATGATCTGTATTTTGAATTACCAGTATATTTGAAGACGTTGTTATCAGTAACAGATTATTTTATTAAGTTATGTTTATTTTATTAAGATATGTTTATTTTATTAAGTTATGTTTATTTTATTAAGTTATGTCAGTGAAAGTTATCATAGAAGATAATATTTAAGCCTTACCATAAATCCAGCCAGACTGTCTAGTCTCTGCTGGAAGTCCTTCCACTCCAGCTCCCCGCTCACACTGCCTGAATTCAATGCCCTGAACATTTGTTCATCAGTCAGTGGGTGCAGAGAAGCCAGCGCCACATTTAACACCGGAAGTGCATGTTCAAAGGCCTCTTTATCCGGGAAACTCATGCGGCACATCAAGAGGTAAACCTTAACACACACAGGATTACTTAATTAGTCATGTTGAATTTTGGACACATTGTTTGTATGCTGATGTGCAGTCTCAATTAGAGATGTGCATAAATCAACATTTCAAGAACATTCCAAATATGAAGAAAAATATGTGGTGATATTTCTCAGTATTGGTTTTGTATCTAACAGACATCAATCAGGGGTAGCTAAACCAGTATGACTCAACTGCATGTAAAGCAGAAATATGACACATTATTATTAAGGTATTACACAGGCCTAGTAATTTCCACATAAACCTATTCTTCGTCACTCAGTCCCACTCTGTTTGCACAATAACAAATCTGAGTCATGCAACATTAAAATGCCTGTCACTTTTACTTCTGTGACTGTGTGCAATGTTTGTCAGCTTGTAAATTGTATTTGATAAAGTTGAATCCTTTATGGATGTAATAGGCAAACCAGTCCCGGTCTTATGTGTCCTATTTGTGAAAAACAAGCACGAACATACGTTGTTATTTGTGCACCTTTGTGGCAATTTTACGGCCATTGATTGCCTTAGCCCTGAAGTGAAAAGTAATTTCACAGCAGATAGCACCTCGGGATGACAGAGTGTTAGACTGTGAATTTGAAACACAGACAGCATCCTGGAGATGGCTGACCTCTGACAGGGAGACGGGCACCACCAGATAGTTCCCTCCTTTCAAAGCCAGGTGTCCCTTATGAAACAGATCCAAAGTCAGCTGGAGGTAAAGTATGGACCCGTGGCTCCGCGTTGACAGGTGGCTGCTGAATTTGCTGAGCAGGAGTTGGTCGGGGGCGGAGCCTGTTGGCGTGGTGACGTTGGAGGCGACCTTAGCGCTGCTGTTGACCCGATGATGGATGTAATCACTCAGGTCAGCTCCCAGATCGCTGCTGTCTGGCAGGATGTCCAGAGAGATGCCCGAGAACGGGAGGAGCGTCGTGATTTCCTGCAGGAGATGGAGACTTGATATAAAAAGAGTCTATGTAGTTTTGACATTTAAGTAAAAAGACAGAAGCAAATAAGAGTCCTGCAAAATGGATCATTCCTAGAATAAGTAAATTACAAACAGTACCTCCAATACATATACATGTGTTGAATAGCCTAGTCTAAATTTAGGGGAAAAACACTGCTATTATAATGTTCAGAAATAGTCTCAGTTTTACTCTTTGCAACAAACAAAAAAGCACCAGTACATTGTATAACCAATGAGAAGGCTAGTCTGTCTTGCTATCAAGGGAGCATCATCATCCACATTCTGTTTTCTGATGAAGTTTTATTTTATTTATTGTTCTTTTAACAACACTCCACGCACTGCCATATCTTTCTGTGCAATTGCCTAACAAGTTGTATTTTACTAATTTCACCCAAAAAAATAAAAGCTTTACACTGAATTTACATTTCTCTACAGCAGGAGGCATGTGATTATATTTTAAGCTGATGTTTAACTTCATTCAACTATATCATGTAGTGTAGGTCAGTACACCCTGCAGAACACCATTAACCTCCATCGTGTTACATCACCAGAATGTGACCATCAATGATATCCCAATGTCACCATAAAAGATAAAGCATTTTGCCACACTTAAAAAACACTTTTATATCAACCTTCAAGACATTACTCCTTGAATGCTTCAATGACACGTGACTGGCTGCCATTTCAAATCAACTGAGCGTGTCTTTGGTGCATTAGTCGATGAAATATTAAAGGCAGCATAATCAGGGCCCAATCCTCAGATGCCATTGCTTGTGACTCACGCCGTGCCATGGGATACAGTACAGTAATAGTGTGAGAATGACTCAAGCTTCAACATTGGTCACAGGCATCTCATTTGACTCCTCTCTTGCCATCTTCAACCGCTCAACACTGGCCAAAACCAGCTATAACTGTTAAAAAGATCTATGTTGTCAAAAGTTACTGATGAATGATGACGTCTTGGTTTGACGACATACTCCCCGTGCGGTCTGGGCAAGTGAGCGATCCTAAGATTAAATTAGCACCTCTTTAAATATTGGTGCCTGGTACTTGCTCAAATGTAATGATAAAAAGAGTTTTGAGTATTTCCAAACAGTAATCCAATTATGTAAGGCACTAGCTGGCAGTCAGACTCCAGACTCCCTGCAGACTCCAGTAGTATTACCACCCATTCAGGGCGTAATCCAAGCGGCATTTGGAGGCTTGGCTATGCCATGAGACAGATGCATCGGCTGTTTGGCAGGATTATCCACCGGATTGAGAAAATACATGAGTTGGAAGAGAGCTGCCACTGCCAAATGCCACAATGCCTATACGATGTCAATAAAACGAACTCTGAGTTGATCAAAGCATGCTAAGACAACAGACAGTTTGAGCATTTCTAAATTAGTCAAAGCAACATTTGGTTCCTAAATCTTGCCCTTTTGGCCTTGAACTGATTACTGTTTGTAAATGAGGTTAATATCGATTCTATGAATCTATGAAATATTCATGTAACAGAAACATTCCTTAATGTGTGAATGTTATTCTTTTATTTTTTATTTATTTAATGAGTATAAAACATAAAATATAAATGTATAGTATTATATAAATGGGTATATGCATCCCACTTACCAAAAGCCCCGTCCTGACAGTTACCACCAACTTGAGCCAGTGTGGAAATTTAGAAATAATTTTGGTAATAAAGGCTGCAATGGTGTCGCCGTAGTCTGGTTTATGAAACTCTGCCTCATTGAGACTGTCCACTAATATGATATAGTCCTCTTCTGGTAGCCTCTTCTCTGAAAAATATAAGAAAAGCAATAAAACTGGAACACACTGAAAAGACCTCCCAATCATAGAGACAATTTGTTGCAATTTGATGTTCCTTCAAACCCAGATATGTCGGAAGCTAATATTTCTGGCATGAAATAGGTATGTACTGGCAATGGCATCTCAACACCCAACCAAAAGACATTTTGTCTTGCTGGTGAGGAGGCAGGTTATACAAAGGAATAGCCACTAATTCTGAAATACTACTGGATAAAGTCATTCAAAAGAAAACCAATGTGACTATTAAGGATCTGCATCCACTAGAGAACACTGCCTGCAACCACATATGTTTTAGTATGTATACACTGTATCTTCTATATATAAAAGTGCCTTAATTTAGACATGTGAGGTATCAAGATGGTAATGTTCCCCATCATTCTGCCTACATAATTACATGGTCGAGTATGATGAGCTGGTTGGACTAAGTATTAAAATGTCAACTACTACACTATGATTTCAATGGAATGTATTTAATGGAAAACTGTTGTATTAGCACATTATGGTCAGGAAGACTTCAGTGTCCCTAACAACATTAAAGTGCACACCCTGATTTTGTGAAACTGTGCATCTAAGTTTGAATGAGGTGTGCCCCTTCCCTCTTCCTCTCCCTCCCTTCCCTCTATCACCGTCTCACACATGGAGCACGCACTGCCTCATACCAGGAAGTATAAGAATAAAAAGCAGCGGTCTGGAGTTGGCATTTAATTCTTTGAACAAAAAAATAAAGTTGTCAATTTGAAAGTAAGACATTGGCTCCTTCAGATTA
The DNA here is from genome assembly GCA_036025475.1 of Philypnodon macrostomus. Taxonomy (NCBI): domain Eukaryota; kingdom Metazoa; phylum Chordata; class Actinopteri; order Gobiiformes; family Eleotridae; genus Philypnodon; species Philypnodon macrostomus. The sequence continues at coordinate 5,589 of JAVQKC010030647.1, read as the reverse complement.
TTCCTGATCGATTCTAATTCTGGCTAATCAGAGCGCTCCTGTCCCGTGGAAGCGTGTTAAAATAAAATATGACCCAGGCTCTAAAACAAAAACCCTTATAAGCCCACAGAGAGCTCAATTGCCCCTTCCATACATTTTATCTCTCCCCTTCTCCCACACTTCTGATAAAACCAAGGCCACATCGTCTGTACCAGGCGGCTGATTTCTATGTTTATTTGTGGATAACCCTATCTTCAACATCATTAACTGTTATAAAAACCCACAGCAGAAGCAAAGCCAGATTGAATGGTCAACATGGTTTTGAGTGTCCCTGGGTTCCATACTGCTGAAGACATCAAATAACACCTCAAAAATCTCTCCAAGTATAAAATGGGTCTAAATCAGGACTTAACCAGTGCTGAGCCAGTACTACACAGCTTTAAACAAGGTTGGGTCTCATCCAGGACTAACTCAAGTTCAAACCAGGTCTAAACCGTTCCTAAACCACAACTAAGCAGTGGTTTAATGTTAACCAAGACTTGAACTGGAGAAAGACTCCTAAAATTAAAAATGATTCACCATTTGACATAAATTCATATCACGTTACATATACATATTACCTTTTATCGCTTACTCCTAGCTGTACCACTTTTGAGAACCACTGCTTGAGGATGCCACAATACTTTCTAAAATGTATGGGAGCAAGTGAAATACACCTAACAGTCTATAGCTGATCTGAAGTCTGAAAATATGCATTGTTTTTCCAGCTCATCACATGCTGAGAAAACCACCAACTGCTGCTATTGATTATAGTGTGCTATAAAGAGAACAGAGGCCGCTGTAGTTTATTAGCTTCAAACTGGACGTATCCATCACGCTTCATATCATCACCTCTCGCCTGCAAGGACCCATACACTCACGCTGCTCCAGTTTAGCCTAATAGAGATTGAGTCCTCCTCTAACACTGTAGAGGGCCCGGTCATCAATCTAAGCTGACCGTATCTGTGACGAGGAAGCACGCACTAAGCTAATGCACCGCTAACCTTCACAGTCTCTCCGGCGTGTCCCCCGACCTTGAAATCATGTGGGATGCCGATGATTCACCGGGGCAAAAATAACAGTCATCATTTCCCTATGTAAATGACCTGACATCAGTTTCACACTCGCCACTGTCAAATCACTAATAATCAATGGCCCAGTCGTGAATTCATTAATGGGTTATTTCACATAGGAGATTGCACTGAGGAGCTGGCTCATTGCATACTATTTTAAACTATAAAAGGTATTTTAACCTGAATATCACATTTGTCTCTGTGCATGTGAGAATAGTGTTACCCTTGCGCAGAGTGGCTAAGGGCTCCAGGACGCCCTTCTTAAAGGCAGAGATGGGATCTTGGACACAGGAGCGTAGACTGAGGGCGTTTTGGATATGGGGTTCTTGAACCAGCAGTTCCCTGTAAGGTGTGAGCTGTGGCGCTCTGGCCAGCAGGGCGGCGACACTGTGGACAAACTCAGGCACCAGGCAAGTGTAGGTGTTGTCGGCCTGACAGAAATGGTAGGCGACCACCTGAAAAAAAAGATAAGACCTTAACATTAATTTACATGCAATTTATAACTTCATCTGATAATAAAAGATAAATGGGGAGGGTCAAATCTGGACACTGCTTAATTTCTGGTTCAGTCATGTTTAGGCCTTATTTAATCTTTAATATCTCATCTAAATTTTGTTCCAATAAAACTGTGTTCAGAACGGCAAATATTTTCTGGTATCTGGTGTGAAAAATTTAAGAAGAGTTAAATCAAGTAGCCTGGCTGGCCGGACTCAGTTTTGCTGTGTAGAAGAGAAAGTGAATGTGGCAGAAGATTAAGCCCCACTTCAAATAAAAACGCATCTGGTGTATTTTTACTTTTTTTATTTTGACCCCCTCTTTACCGCGACCATTAAGCAGTTTCTAAAAAACTGAAATTATACCCTGCACCCCACTTTTGAGTCTCACAGGAAGCCGTTGCAGCTACAATGAGGCAAACTCACAAGGGACTGTTAGTGATATCTAGCTTATGGATTGATTTTTCTCAGTTACATTGTGTGCTGTCATGTCTGTAGGGTCCACTGTATTTTTCATTTTATACAACATAATAACATAATAATATAACACATAACATATAATACTGTTAATTATTCTAATGGTGTATTTGAGTTGAGGAGTATACAATGCTTGCTAAATTCATGTTTTTTAAAGGTCCTACTTAATGCAAAATTAACTTTTCTGAGCTTTTCACCATGTTGTAATGTTGTTTCTACCTCAAATACATACACAATGTTGTGTTTTGTTTCATTTGTTTTCATTATGTTGAGTCCTTTCCAAGAGCTGAAAACGGATTGACCATGGGATTCACCTATGAGTGCTACCACCATTTAACAACATTCTGATTGGATAAAATTTGTGTTCAGCTGTGAGGGTGTCCAGGCTTTGATTATATCCAAGAAGAACTTAAAAGTTGTTGAGTTTTTTTTTTTTTTTGGAAACCCCCGAAAACCGGCACAAATGGTTTGGTCCTGTCTTAAAACAGGGACAGGTGAGACGCGTGTTTCTCATGGAGTCCAAGTGGGAGCTCCACAAAACAGCATGTATTAGACAAATAGTGTGTGTTTGATGTTGCATAACCCAAATGTATCCACAATAGGCTGTGAAATGTGCCAAAAAACCCAACAAAAACCCAATATACTTGTAGGACCTTTTAGCATTTTGAGCTTTAACATTTTCAATGAATCAATTCGTAACTAATGAACCAATTTTAAAATAATCCCAGTGAAAAATTGCTCAGTCTAACAACATTTAGAAGAAATATTGACAGAATACAAAATCATATTCTGTTGTGTTTTGTTGGTAAATTGTCTATTGTCAACAGTTGACTATGTAGTATATTCTGTCTGATTAAATGTCTAAAACATCACAAAAAAAGGGAAACTTTTTGGAGAAAATAGAGGTTGCTGAGTCATTTGTTCTCAAAAGCTTCACAGCGTGAGACCACACGGAGATTTTTACAGTAACAAAAACAAGCTGATTTGTTCTGACAGCCAGCTGAGAGGTGAACATGTCTCAACATTAACTCGTGTGTGCTTAAAAATGTACAAGGAACAACAGAATAACACAAATGAACACAGTATCTTTTACAGTGGTCTTAAGTGAGTCTGCCCAAACACAAGTAGTCCAAATGTTCAATTATCATTGACTTGAGTTTTGACTGAACATCCTCCATCACAAGTAGTCTCACTAGTTCCCATGGAAACTCTTAATAAGGCCAAGTTAGTAAATTTAGCAGCTTCCATGTCATTTCAGTGATGCAATCAGCAGCATGCTCTACATGTGCCCAACAGGAGACAGGAACACTGAGTTTTGTGACCCTTTCGTCACTTTCAACATCTGTACTGACAGTGACTGCCTTCAGTTAAAAACCCTGTCCTTCTGTTTATGTGTCTGAAGAGGAAATGGCTATCAAAAACACAATTACAATCATTACATAATTGCGTAATTGCATAATTGTAGATGTTTGATTAACTTTTGGATCTTTTGTCTGGTTTAACAACATGAGGCAGCTTAGCAACAGCATCGATCTCCACTGCACTGCCTTTGATCAAAACCACAGACATTGCAGCAGCATTTTCTTTGTTACTTTGATAGAAAAATAATTCATGTTTCAGAACAAAAATACTATCCAAATCTTCATTACTAGTAAACATGTTAAACACGATTTGCTTTTAATATGGCATATAATGTTCCAATTAATTAATGTAAATATGTATAGAGCATTATCCTCCAGTTCTCAAAATACACACACATGCAAAATAAATTAGTCAGCCTTTTTGCTCTGATCAGCCAGATGGCCCACTCTGTTGTTATTTGTTGACTGTTGGACCAGCACTGATTCATTTTAAGGTGGGGCACTTTCAAGCTTCTCTTTTCTGAATTCTGTAGTGCTGATGTTTCTCAATTACATCACGTTTAATGTAAAACACGGAGCAGAAACAACACAGTCTTACAGGTGAAGGTAGATGCGAAAACACCCACAACTACCTGGACTCTGTACAGATGAAAAGACAACCAGCGAAACACACACATCAGAAAGATGTCACTTTGACCCTGAAAGGTATGTGAACAAAGTAAACATTGATGTAATGAAGTAAAGACAAGGTCCAAACATCCATCCATCCATTTTCTTCCGCTTGTCTGAAACCGGGTCGCGGAGGCAGCAGTCTAAGCAGGGAAATCCCGCCTTCGACCGTCACCCGATCCACATTGCACCATGGTACCTCCCGCGGGTGGGTTGAAGGGCGAGCATCTACCCACTGCACCACCGCTGCGGCAAGGTCCAAACAGTGAGTGCTCATTTCACTGCCCCCCACAAATATTCCTTTTACCTGCTCCTTTCAGAGGTTGCAGCAGCCAATACTTTTACTCATCACTTCTCCAACAATTAGGCCTGACCAATATGGCTGACAAAGGTTCTAAAAATGTCTAATAAACACGTTCTGAACTGTAAGTATTAAAATGGCACGTGTTTCTTAATTATGCTTCCCATGATTCATTTCCCATATGATTAATTATTCTTTAGGTATTAACTCTTCTTATATGTCAGACTCATAGGTTAAAACTTTGGGCTGTGCAAATCAAAAATCAGAACAAAAACACCTTTGTAAAGCCTCTTTTTAATCAACCATTGGCCTGATCCCTAATATTCCAGGATGGTTGATATGACAATTAAGGCCAGTGAAATAAATGATATATGTCCACATAGGCGTCAGATGTACCTTTGCAGCCAGGCATCTAACAGCCTCCTTCTTCTGTGATGAGCTCTCACCAACTCCGACGCTGAGGTGAGACTGGGACTCTGCTGCCTGCTTGGAGGCTGCTCTGCTGTGCTTATCACCACCTGCAAAACAAACACAAACAACGCTGCTATTTGGACTGGATTGAAGAAGTCTCAAGCATCACTATTGTCATTTAACTGGTGCTTATAAACCTGAAAACCTGACATCAAAAGAACATCAGCTGGCACATGAAGCAGTGTTGATTTTTCGCTATAATCATTAATGTGAATTTCTCTCCATGTCCAGTCACAGCACACCTTCTGTCCAATGTACACTGACAGATGAGATATTAATGAATAATGCATTGATGCAGAAAAGTAAATGGTTTTCTGCTTGTGCCATCCGTGTGTGAGCTTAAGAGAGTGACTAACTGTTCCACTCCATGTCCAGGTGTGGAATATACTTAAGCCCACCAGAACATCACAGCTTGAGACAGTACTTTATAGTGTCATTTCAACATCCGATTGTGTGGCCTGCTGCAGCAACCAAACAGGAGAAACAACGGTCTCCCTTCGCTTACACAAGTGCAATCAGCACACTGAACCTCAGGGGAGGGCTTGAAAGAAGAGTGCATGACCCAGTTACAACATATTCCCAAAAAGTGTTAGACCTCACCACACCAGGCGGAGGAATTCAACCTTTATACCACAAGAAGCCTGAGCAACCTCATTTCCTGTGTTTTAACAGAAGAAACAATATCTAGAAGAAATATTGGTGTCAGCTACATGAAAAGTAAAAGT
>JAVQKC010030636.1:0-13493 GCA_036025475.1 Philypnodon macrostomus | reverse complement strand
CCTTTCGGCTCAGCTCCTTCTTCACCACGACAGACTGGTACAACGACCGCATCACTGCAGAGGCTGCACCGATCCACCTGTCAATCTCACGCTCCATCCTTCCCTCACTCGTGAACAAGACCCCAAGATACTTGATCTCCTCCACTTGAGGCAGGGGGCTCTCCTCCTCCTGTTGCATTAGTGCAGATGAAAAAGTCAACAACACAAAACAGTTCTTTCTTAGAGTGATTTATTGGTCCAGCAGATGCAAAAATCACATACACAACAACATACTGGGAAAGAGTGAGACGAGGTGCCTTTATCTCACCAACAGCATTCATCCAAAAACCACATAAAAATAAATATAATTTTTACAAAAACATCTTCAAGTACGTCAAGCAAACTCAATAACATGTTCATTCAGCTCCCAACACAAAAGTACAAAAAACAACATACAAACAACAGTTATTCCCATTGTAGTGAACTCAGTCATATTCCATTTTATTATTATCAGCACGCATCTTTGTAACAAAAATAAGGAGTCTTGTGCGTAGCAACAGTGGCAGCAAAGAAAACTAAGGTTAATCTTCTTCTAACACAAATAAATATAACTAACTTAAATGTTAGACAAGCGGAGTGACATTGAAATACATAAAGTTTGCTGACAAAAAATGAGATTCAAATGGAGAAAAGTTGCAGGGGATGCAGCTTGAGGCTTGCAAAAACAAGCTCTACAGGCACTATTTGGCAACAAATCAACAAGGACAATAGGTAAAAGTGACTCAAAAGACATACATATCCTCAGTGTGCAGAATAATGAACAAACAATTGAGTTCAATAGAGTGGCGTAAGGTCGTGACCAGGGGTCTTAGTGCAGGCTTTCATAGTCTTGGTTTAGTCCTGCTTTGAATTGGAACTAGAATAGACCTTGTTTAGTCCCAATTTAGACCTGGTTTAGTCCTGGTTCTTGTTTGACATTTTTTAGACTTGATTTATTCCTGGTTAAGACCTGATTTAGACCCCAGTAGGCCCCTCCATTTCTACTGTTGCACTGCCTGATGCTACGCCCCTGGTTGAATACAGTAAAATCTCCACACATATTTAGACGTACAGAAAAGAGAAAAAAATAACTTCTATGTTAGATGGGCTATAAATAAAAAAATATAAGTTAAAATGTCCACCTAAGTTTAACCAAGCTCTCCAAAAACAATACAAATCCAGTAACAAATAACCTAGTTCAGTCACAAGTGAAAAGACGATCGTTTTAAGAGATGACCAATATTATTATTATTAAAAATGGTGACAGTGATTGATCAACCCTCTGTGAGTTGCTTGCTCGTCCAGTCATGTCCAGTTTATGGGCTCTTCTCAAAAGAAAATCAGCAGATCATTTGCAGATTTGTATCACGTCCCGGTCTCTCCTCAGCTTCTGCAAAACACACAGAATAAAAAATCCAAACCGTAAAATTTTCAGCTTTTTTTGGAAATCAAAGATGCAACAATTCATTTCTTTTGGAGGAGCAACTATTGTGGATTGCATTTTTACACTCTCCTTTTGACAGCATGTGTCTATGGTAGCCCTGCAGGGACATGCTGATGAATGAAATAAGAGGAAGATTGGATTATTTTTTCCCAGATCTTTTTTGGCTTTATTGATAGGACAGTAGTGTGACAGGAAACAGTAAATGTGCCATCACATGCAATGCAAATACTGGCTCTTCTTCTACTACTATTACTACAAAAAACACTTTTATAAATGTTTAACCATAGTCTTTTTCTAAAATACTACATACTTTCGAAGCTGTAGCATGTTTTGAGTTGGCCACAAACATCCTGCTAACTCCAGAGTAAATATAAACAGCACAGGTTACGTCACTGTTAGCTGCAGGCGCTAGACCCTCATTGTGATATATTTAGCTTGTGTGCAAGTGACTAGCTCTGGCGTGGGAACAGGTAGGTGCGGCTAACTCAAAGAACCTAATCCTGTTTATGAATGAAGTCCTCAAGAGCTTAGTGTATACAGCTACATGGGATTTTCCACTGAACCAACAGAACTAGCATTAGGGCTAATGGGGAAACATACATGCACAATATTTAATCAGAATGTTAATGTGTAACTTTGAAACATTGTCACTTTATTGCCCAAAAGTTATTTAGTTTATGATTTAGAAAAACTAAAATTAGTGAGTGCGATGGCTGCTTTATGTCAGTCTGCTCCAGGGCAGCTGTGGCTACTAAGCAGTATGTGGCTATGGTAAAAATAAATAATTGACGCAAAAAACTTTATGTAATGGGTAGCATACTATTTTATATCTTGCTTTTGTATATTGTACCATTGGGATGTTGCTGCTGAAACTTGAATATCCATCAGGATCAATTGAGTATCAATTTAATCTGTTTAATCTAATCTCTGCATCGTCCATACTGGATACAGGATACTGAATATAGGGTTACTACTGTATATTATCACTAGTGATGCACAGATATATTGGCCAAACATTGGTATCAGACGATTTACAGTTTTGAGTAATATCGGCCTGTACAGATGGACGATGTTAATCTGTTGTTCTTAAAAGGATCAGTTCATTTAGGGTTAGAAACAGCCAGAGAAAGAAAAGACCATTGGAAAAGTCAACTAACATAATCCAATAAAAATAATATTTATGGATTCATAAATACAATTAAAACTGTTTTTTATGTTGATTTCTTAGTTTAAAAAAACATTGTAAAAATAAATATTGGTACCAGAATCGGTATCGGCCAAGAAATTTAGTAGGGTTTATTGCTGTATGTTGCTACATGGAAGTTAGAAGCCACATCAAAGTGCATTTACCTTTGACAGACTAAGCATGAGACCACTTTGAGATAGTGAAGGATGGTGCGTCTTTAGCAACAATGTGAAACAAAAAAGACAAAAACAGAGACAAGACAAGAGTGGGACATGGTCAGCATGAGTCAGCCAAACATACAAGTCACATGTGGTAAAGTCACATGTGGTAAAGTCAAATGTAGTAAAGTAAATGTGGATAGGAATGACCGGAATTTGAACTTGTCTGGAACAAGTTCACTGTTAACAAATGAACCATTACTTCCTGTTTCCTCAACTCACTGCCAGGAAATAAGGAGGGGCTTTGATATAACAAGACCATAATAGGAATAAGGACGTTTACACTGAAGGCTACGCAGATGCAAAAAAATCCCTGACTAGATACTGCTGTTGCCATAATAAATACATTATGGATCAGCGGTTCTCAAGCTGTGGTGCAGGTCCCACTAGTGGTACTCATGGAGGTGTTGATTTATTTGCATTTAGAGGCAGTTTTACTCTTGTTTTAGTCCTGCTTTGGTAGGGGGCTTGAATTTGGACCACTGCCTTCTCCTGGTTTAGGAACAGTTTAGTCTCAGCACCAATTTAGATTTAGTTTTTACTTTATGTTTTGTTATTTCTTACCTATAGAAAGCTAATTTTTTACTGGGATGGTACATGGGGCAAAATATTTGAGAACCACTCGATTATTGTTTTATGACCAATATTCACAAATATGGGCTTTTATGGCAGTTATGGGAAACATGATGAAGAATGGTGGAATGGTGAGATATGAATTAGTATAGATGTAATAAAGATACTTACAGGCAGACTTTGCCCAGCCAGTGCTGTGGTGGCATAAGCAGGAAGCAGTGGAGAAAGGAAAAGAGCATACAGTGTGAGTGAAAGAAAATAAAGAGACAAAATGAGGAAGATGGGTCTGAATTTAGAGTAAAAGTGGTCTGGATTATTGTTGGTATTTAAGTATACTATTATGTTGCATTGTAATGATAAATGGTAGAAAATCTAGCCTTTTAGACCAATTTGAGCTTAGTTTAATTGCATCTCTGTAGGTTTCATTTTGTAACATTTGAAAAAATGTTTGTTTTGTATATTGGAGCAGAGACCCACCTGTCCGGCCAGTCCCAGGGGTAGGTGAGAGGGGCTACACAGGGCCAGAGATGCCACAGACGGGGGTAGTTCTTGGATCGGGGCCTCATCCAGGTCATCAATACGAGGTTTTTTAATGTTAGACTCGGGGCTGGTCAAAGGAGTCACACTGTTCCTTCTCAGCAACGTCCCGGGACCCCTCTTTACCTCCTATAGGGAAAAAAATAACAGAACTGCATATTAGAAAAATTAATGGACAGTAGGCAATGCTAAGTTGTCATTCATTCAGGCTGGAGTTTATACAAGCTGCTTTGGGCCTGAGGTGGGATACAACCTGAAACAGTTTAACCATCACTGCCATGAGAATTTGCATACCATCCAATAGCTTTTTAAACATTAATGCTTTATAATAACGGCATACTACTAAGCATTCAGTCATCTAAAATGGGACGCATACTGCTTTGGGCCTGAGGTGGGCTACAGCTTGGAAAATTGAATTGCAATTTAACCATTAAAATAGTAGTAGTTATTGTATATAAAGCATACCATCGTAATACACAATATTTTCACACAGTATTAAGCATTCGTCCATTCAAGCGAGAGTTTATACACACTACTTAGGGCCTGAGGTGGGCTACTATCTAATCTAGTATTAAAACTGCACATTGCATACTAACCAGCCTTTATTTATTTATTCTCAAGCTGGAAGTTTTAGTAATTTTTGTACTTCAATTTTTTTAAGGCCTAATGCATTATCTATCAACATTGCACAAGCCTACTCTAAATAAAATAGAATATTATCTTACCTCTGGTCTATCTCTGTGTGTATTGACAGCCTCCACATTCAGAGAAATAGACTCCACTTTACATCCATAGGCCACTGGGGTGAGCTTCAGCACAGTGTGGAGGGGACACTTCAGGTATGGCATTTCATCTAACAATGTAAACGTATCATATTATGAGTCTCTACACATCAACAGTACAAGACTAGGACACACATTGGAGATCAGGAGTTCATTTCGTACCTGCACTTTTGTCGAGGAAGTAAGAGAGGAGACACCTCATGACGGCCTGGTGGCAAATGACCAGCACGTTCTCCTGACGCTCCAGCTCCATTATCACAGGCTCAACACGCTGAACCAGGTCTTGGTATGACTGCACACAGGAACATTTTGGTTACAATTAATTGCTAAAATAAGCAAAGGCATGCAATTTTGGTCTAGTGCCATGATTGTGATGTGCCGTTTTATAAAAGGAGTTTAAATCAGAACTCAACCAGGTCTAACCGAGCCTAAACCCGGTCTGAATCAGGATTAAATCAAGACTTAACCAGGACTAAACCTACATTTTTATAACTAGATTATCCTAAAGGAGTCATTGCCATTTCTTACCATGCTAACAAATACACTAATTAGCTTAATTTAGATCTATACACTGCAAAAAGGGGCAAGATACATCCAAGCAGTGTCCTTTACCTCCCCAGCTGGGTAGCGATAGTAATATTTATCTTCATCTCTCAAGACAAACTCCTCTGGGAACTTCTCCTTCACTTCATCATACGTCATGTCCTCACATATTCCCTGCAAAGTCAAATTCAGTTTCAGACAAGCATATATTTTGAAACCTCTATATTCAGCCTCCATTTATTTTTCCTACTCACAGCATCGATCTCGTTGAGGGCCTTCCACTGCTCGTAGGGGATGCCCAGGTGCTCCGCGGTCTGGATGGTGCGGCACAGTTGGCTGGTCCAGACTTTAAGATTGTTTAGCTGCTGCTCCTTCACAAACTGAGCCAAAGCCATTGAGAACTGTACAGGGAGAAGATACGATTATTACATGTATACAAGTATTAGGTGATGAGACCTTAATAGGCCAAATGTCTGTTTAAGTGGGACAATGTTTCTAATAATGTAAGTAGGTCTGATTTCTGTACCTGTTTCCCCCGTTTAGACAGTCCAGAGTCCCCTCCCAGCCGACCCTCCAGGTTGTCGGTGCTCTCTCCATGGCGACACAGGTAGATGGTGCGGGGCTGTACGTGGATGTTCATCAGGTAATACACGATCTTACTCTGAATATGGTCCTGGATACGGTTCACCAGGAACTGACGACCAACATCGATGACACTGATGAAGGACAGCTCCCTGAAAAGAGAAATGAGATTTTAGTTATAACGGTGCTTTAGAGGCAGACAGTTTCCTATAGCTTATAAGAGACCACTATCAATCAATCAATCTTTTTTCACACACTATTTGGTCCATATGAAAATAGAAACAACATACAGCATATAAGAATAGAGGATAAATACTCTTTTTGCACTATAGTTCATATAGACACATTGTCCAATGCCTCCAATATCAAGAGGGTATATCTTTTTGGGGCATTATTAAAAGATTTCTAATGACAGCATTTAGGGTGGGAACATTATTTTGCACAGACAACTGACTGGCACTTAGTCCACAGGGGAAACTAGCGGATCATCATAATAAAAAAATCATTATTGTACCATTTACATTTAATAATGCTAATATGGTCAAATTAGCAGATCTGAGAGCAACTGTCTTTACTGAATACATTGGTACCATGTAATGAACTCTTAATAACGCAATGAACATGGAATCACATGATCGCGATGGTTTGAAAAACACCTCTTGGTATGACCTACTAAATAAAGCAGAGCATGGATACATGCTTAAGTACAGAAGCTATGTTGTAAATGAGTCAGTTCCTCTTACCAGAACGGTATGGTTTACAAAGCGTGTGAACTTAAAGCCATGTGTACTTTCTGAACCTGCTATGATCAGGTCTTGGTGTACCCTGTTATATAATCCTGAGTGGCATTTCACACAGTGTTTCTCAAACTGAGGTACGGGTACTAGTTGTGGACTCTTTTGGACCCTGGTTTTGAAATGTTTGAAGCTGGTATAGTTTAGTCTAATTTGATGTCCAATAAAAAGGTACTCCTATGGTGATTAATACCTGTCATAACCATCTGGCTCTAGTGGCTGGTAGCTGGACTTGTAGCACTCAATTCTCCTTTGGAAATCCAACATGGCGTCTGTCTTGTTGCAGTCCTTGTAGTCTGGACATGACACCTTCACTTCCTGCAGTAAAATATCAAATTCAAATTTGGCCTTTAAAACATTACAAAAAAGTAATTTTGTGTGACAGAGAATTTTTAGCTCACCATGATGTTAGATGCAATAACATTAGGGTCCTCACATACAGACTCGATGAAGAATACCTGTGAATCAAAGAGCAGAGGAGCTTAGCACACAACCGGGCTCAGCCAACTTCATTACAGTGAAGTCCGGCTTACTTTGAACCCGTTTTCGCTGCCAAACTTCAGGATCATGTCGCGTCTTTCTCTCGTTGTGTTTGTGGCATCGAAAACCTGTTAGGCAATATGAGTGTTTATGTAAGTCACAGCCAGGAAATGGAACGAAATAAATACAAACTCTTACAGCAACTTGGCCTCCTTCATCTTTAAGGTACGACTTGACGTCACGCAACGCCGCTAAGGCACACTGTCTGAAATAAAAAAGGAACGTGTTTAATTTGAATATGTCAGAAAGTAGTATGTTGTATGTATTTTTGGTTGAGGGGACTTACTGTCTGATTTTGAAGGCACATTCATTATCAGGCTTGAAGAAGTCAAAGGAGCTGTAGTTCTTGACCGCCTCCCTGCGATACTCTCCTACATTAAAGACTATAAGTAAAAATATATAATTAGCATAAAAGATTTTACGATTTATTAGCATTTTGTCTATTTTAGCCCATAAAGTATGAGGCTGTATCTCCCTGCATTTGGTCAGTTGGCTAGTGCTAATGCCAAGCCCTGAAAACAAGCCTCTCCGTGTTCTGTAAGTCAGTACACTGTATATACCTTTGGTGGGCATGCCGATCCAGTTGAGGTAGCGGGTGAGTTTCTTGGACATGTAGGTCTTCCCCCGAGCGGGCAGGCCCACCATCACTATCACCATGGGGGGGTTGGCGAAGTGAGGCGCACCGGTCCCTGCAGACAAAAACACAATTATTACACCTATTCAGAAATATGCATGATCAGAACAACAACAAAAACAACAACAACAATTTGATTTCGTACTTTTGGGCTACAGCTGTCAGACTAATTTACAACAACACATGCATTATTGACAATGGGATGTGTGGTGGGGTCCATAATATAGGGTTTTTAGGACAAAGAAATAGCAGATTCTGGGTTTGTACAAATAGGGAACAGAAGTAAAAGTGGTTATATGTCAAAATGAAAATGCGTATTCTTTGATATAATATGGATTTTTTGAGACAACATAATAGAACATTTCGAAGCAACAGCAGTCAAAATACAAATGAATGTGAAAGTATTGCACAATTTTGTATATTTTTGGGAAGTATTTTTAGTTGTCTCATCTTTTAGTAGACCATTACCCTCATTGGTTTTACTGTTTTACTCATTTCACTTCTGACGCTACACTGACACCATTGAAGTCTACAAAGCCTTTATGACCCACTTCCCATCAGCGCAGAGCAGCACGTGTCTATATTCAGCCGCCAGACAGACACACTTTTTACCCCCACTTCCCCGCGCACACGACCTACTTACACCAGGGAGGGCTGACAGTGCTGTGTAAATGTTTAGACAGGTTTGTAGACATGCTGTTAGTTAAATAGCGTGAAAAATGGGCAGTTTACATTAGGTTCTTGCAAACGTTTCATCGGGTAGGCTGTGCACATCTTTTTGTCTCTTTGTGCTAATCATGTTGAGATATAGAAGGTGATCAAGAGCCACACTTTCAACATAGCTCACCACAAAGTGAATCATTGTGAAAGCATTTTGATTGAATGTTGCAATTTTCACATTTTTGTGATATTTTAATCCAAATTTAGTTAAGGTAGTTAAAAAAATGTTAAAATCCACATTAATAATGAACTAAGGCCAAAGGAGGACTTCCATTCAAGGCTCTAAAAAAGAAGAACATTTTAAAGTCTATGTAATAATAAATTCATAATTTTTTGCATTTGCTGTTATATTGCTGATATATATTCTTGCAGCCTTGTTGCACAGTACTGTATATAGCAGGGGTGTCCAAACTTTTTTCACTGTGAGCCACATATAAACCGAGGAGGGCCAATCGCTGAGGTGACCGATTTCACTTCTCTGTTTTCTGGACAGATATCTTCTGGCAGACTTTTTTTTACTTTGTGTCCCTATTATAACCACACAGAAAAGTGCACAGATATCTTGTTACACAATAAATGCTTTTAGTTGAATTATGTAAAATCACAGGCAGTAAAAGACAGTTTGAGAGGATTGAGAGGTAAGCCGCATTTGGCCCCTGAGCCATAGTTTGGAGACCCCTGGTATATAGGCTATAGAAATGCATGTTTTCTTATTCATTCCTTTTAAGCCCGAACATCTGTTTCTTGATGCAAATGTCCTCCTCTTATCTGCCTACAATAAGGACATGCTGTCAATCAATCCATCTGAAATCCATATTGTCTAAATCATCAGATGTGATGCATGCATGTTGCTAATCCTCATCAGTGATTTAGATCGAGCCCTGAGTCACGTATGCAGTGGGTCACTAGTCTGATCTCTACTCATCGCTGTCGTGTGGGTGGGAAAATTATATTGATATGGCATTGGCACAGTGACAAAAAGAACAAAAGATGTTACTCATTTATGGGAGTCATTTGAGAGGGGTGACGCCTTGGGGAGGTGGGTGGCAGCAGTGTCTAAGGACTATATTGGTAAAATTACATTGGCCAATAGCTAAATGTTATAAATTTAAGATCGGTTGTCCAAATTGTATCCCGCCTCAAGCCCAAAGCAGCCTGGATACATTTTGAAACCAATACAAATTCTAGAATGCATTGTGGTGAATAGGGTCGCAGGATTATATTGGTTAACCTGAAGAGCCCATAGGAATGTGAGTGAACACTGGCATGTTATCCAAAAATGTATGTCAGTCCAAATTGTACCCCGCCTCAAGCACAAAGCAGCAAGGATAGACTTTTAACTCAATGACCATGAAGAATCTTGGGGTGCATTGTGGAAAGACGGGCACTAAGGCACAAAGCAGCCAGGATATGTTTGAACTCAGTGATGATAAATCTTGGGGTGTATTTGGGTAAACTGGGTAACAGGCTTATCTAGGACTATATTGGTGAACCTAAATAGCCCATAAGAATGTACGTGTACATTTGCGAGGAACCAAATTCCCCGCCTCAAGCACAAAGCAGCTACGATAGGTTTGAACCCAATGACCCTGAGAAGGATATATTCTACTGTACAGAGGAGAATGAATGAGAGGGTGTGACTGCTAGCCTTTAACCCTATTACATCAATATCAAAACTATAAAGTAGGAATTTTAATAGCCAATAAACCTGTATAATACATGGACCCTAAATAGGCATCAATTCCTTTAGACCAGTGGTTCTCGTACTTTTCACCTAAATCAGAAAATAATTACTAAAATTATTAAAACTAAATTATGTCTTAATTAAATATAATCTGGGACTAAATCAGGTCTAAATCATGCAAACGAAGGATAAACATAAACAATGAGTAATCCAGTTCTAAATCAGGTCTATACCCAAGGACTAAACCACAGCACTAAACCAGGACTAAACAGGTCAAAAACAGGTCTGAGTACCACCAGAGAGCCAACAGGTACCTGTACCACAGTTTGAGAACCAATTATTCAGACCATAACAAAATACATGGCTAAGATTAATACATTAAACCTATTCTTCTGTCTTAATAGAAAAGTACTATATTGTGTCTTCGTGTATTTATGGGGCCACTAAACAAAGTGCAAAATATATCATTATTAATATAGGCTATATAGCAGCATCGCAGTGGCACCACCCTCGCGCTCTCCTCATTTGTCCAATCAGAACTCAGCGCGCTCGAGCTCGGTCGCTATGGAAACCAGGGGCTCCAGCGTTGGGTTCACGCGGAAAAGGAAGCGTGACGTGACGTGCGTGCCGATGATGAAGCCCACCTCCACTTTTACGCACGGGGCTTTTTGAAAAATGTGGTGCGTGGCGAACAGGTGCACGAGGTTTTTACGGATAAATACTTTTATTTCAATTACGTAAACCATTCTAAAAATCATGACGGGTATTTGGAGAGTGTTAAATAAAAAGCTCGTACCTCTTGCAGCCGGTTTGCCATCCTTAGTGGGAACCCATATCTTCTGGATCCTGTTCTGGGTCAGCTCTCTGGGCATTCCTTGTTGCGCCAAAGAGACACAGCCGCACAAATCCTGGAAAAAATAAGTTGAAAGTAACCGGTGGTAGGTTTAGTTCGCCTAAGAACCGCGTCAGATCGCTTCTAGCTTGGAAGACACTTCTCTGCTTCGCTTCGAGCCGGTGTGCTGCTTATTAAGCCGGTCGGCCTCTCTCTCTCACATCCGCTATGTGACCCCGCCCCGCCGGGAAAGCACGTGTGAGGCGCTGACGAAGAGCAAATACACTCAACTACACAACCCCATCCGAGCACCACTATCACACTGACACGCAACACAGACCACACAGGAAAGCGCATTCCACTGCGCCTCCCCGTGGCAAGACAGCTGGTCTCTAGGCTGCCGTTTATAAGGATTTATTAGTTTGATACTTTTAGTGTCAAACTATTATTACACTCTCTTTTTACACGTGTCTGCTTCTTCCATGTTGTTGTTTATTTGTTTTTATTGTTTTGCTGCTGATGTTCAGCACTTTGTAAACCTTGTTTTTAAAAGTCTAATACAAATAAAGATTATTATTATTATTATTATTATTATTATTATTATTATGGTCTGACAGCAAAAAACTAAACAAAGAAACAAATAAACACATTAAAATTGTGGATTCAATGTTCCCAAATATGGTGACCGATTACCTATAATAACATGGTTATTTCTATCCTCGGGTTATGCCGTTTTCACTGAAGTTTCTCCATGATAATAAACTCTAATAAAACTCTTCAATTAGCAGCTGTTTAATAGCTATTTGTACGCATCCCTCTCTTCTCTGAATCATGACAGCCTCAAACTTGTGGGAAATGTAGCCAATGCCTATTTTTCATACAAATTCAAAATAGATTTCGTTAATCTACTTTTTGTTAAGCAACGACCTAATGGACTGTGTACATATTTAGTGCCATTAAGTTTTGAATCCCGTTTTAACTAGATTTAGCCACTAGCTTGGGCTAATAACGCTGCTAATTAGGCTAATTTCTATGACTACTTGCGGTGCTTTTTGAAGTCACTATAGCCTACTGCAAAATGGCACTTATCTACCAATATTAGCGTTTGTAATTAAACTGTGCCTCAATTCATATTGAAATTTCGTCACAGCTGCACATTTACAATTCAATCGTCCTGAACGCGCTGAGTGAGTAAATCCCGCTGGAAAACGCCAACAATCTTCCTCTCTTCAGCAGAGAACAGATGTGCTGCCACATGCCACACGCCCAGCAAAGAGACGTGCAGACGCTCACATCTCCCTCATCTCGGGCAGCCCCAGACACTCACACGTTTACTGAGCTGCAGATGGGGGATTTGAAGTCGTGATTCAGCCTTTTGTGAGGTGACTAGAGCTTACAACAGTGTCCCTAGAACTATTTCAACAGCATAATAAAAACCCATGCATTATGAAATCAGTATTAGCTGACGGAGAATCCAGTGATTGATTACTAAGGCTGGCCCAATGCAGAAGTCATCTGCATTATAAACACTCTTTATACAGCAGCATCCCAGAGAGCACAGATGTATACACTTCATTTCATGAATAAATACAAAGCAACCAGTATCACATAAAACCCTCTCCTGTTTGTGGATCCTGAAGCCCAGCCCATTTACTCAGAAGGGGGCTCATCAAACCCTGTGTTATATGGGTTATCAATATATCAATATAAGAGCTTTAGAGCAGATTTTCTACATTTTCATGCGACTACACAGAATTAAACCTTGATTGGTTATTTCAGATTTTTAATGTCTAAAATTAAAACCTATGTTTAATTTACTTATTCAAAAAAGACCAAAGTAGCATATTTAAATAACTTTGCAAAGAGATGTACTTGCTGAAAGAACTACATTTTGAGGGGCCAATTCTGAAATTTAGCATTGGGGCCCCTCATTACTATGTTACACCACTGGAACCTCACCAAGCCCAGTAAGGTATTTTGTTTTAGGTCCCCACAGGGAAATTCATTCTCTGCTTTTGACACATCCCTCAATGCCGCTGGGGCAACCTGTCAGGAGCAGTGGGCAGCCGCAGGGCATCTCCAGATCTTCAGCCAGGATCTTGGTCTGGATGTACCTAGCTGGAGGATTAACCTAATGTGCAGTGGAGTACCTGGAGAAAACCCACCCAGACAACTGATGAAGTACTACAGGACTGCTTTGAAACAACCGACTGGCAGATGTTTGCAGATGCAGCTGATGGTGACATCAATGCATACACAGACTCTGTCGTGGGCTACATTGGGAAGTGCATTGATGACACGGTGCCCAAAACCACCATCTGCATCTACCCTAACCAGAAACCCTGGGTTGGACCAGAGGTGCGTGCTAAACTCAAAGCTCGCACCACTGCCTTCAACTCAGGGGAC
>JAVQKC010030630.1:0-24071 GCA_036025475.1 Philypnodon macrostomus | reverse complement strand
CGGAGGAGCTGGAGGAAGTGTCTGGGGAGAGGGAAGTATGGGCGTCCCTGCTTAGACTGCTGCCTCCGCGACCCGGCCCCGGATAAGCGGAAGAAGATGGATGGATGGATGGATATTCTAATGACATATCACTGTCTGGTGGGGACAATGATGCACAACAACTGAATATAAAATCAACATTCGCTTTGGCTCTCTGTGTAAACAGTTTAACCACATGTGTGCATTAATGACCAGGTAATGACAAAAGAAATGATTAACTCTGACATTAAAGGCTACAAGTACTTCCACATCCATGCAGCCACAAAAATAATAATGAAAAAAAAAAAAAATCAAACAAAGAATTTCATTAAAAAAATACATAGCACAAATGTAAAAAGCAGTCAACTCACGGTCCACAAATGAGGTGAAGAGCATCCGGAAGCGGCTCATGCGGCTCTTCTCGTCGGCCCACATCCGCACCACGCCCACCCCGTTCTCCAGCATCACGTCATTGGCCACAGTGCTGCAGAACTTGGCCTTCAGGTTCTCTATGGCGCTGCTCCCGTCGTAAACAGCCACAAAGTTCTTCTTACATTCGTTGGAGTGCTCCATCTGGTATTCCAAGAAACGTAAGTAGATCTGCAGATAAACAGAATGAACGTGTGTGGAGTGGGTTAGTTGAGGCCCCACGGCAGACTGATCACCAATCAAACAAATATGTTAAACCTAAGAAATGTGGTCTTGCCCAAGGACGCAACAACAGTATGCGCTGTTTGAAGTGGAAATCCAACCCCCAACCTTCTAGTTATTGGACAACCTACTCTACTACCACAAGTAATTTACACCAGTATGTATCAGTGAACCTACAATACACAAAGATACATATGTCATATTCAAATCTTATATTAACAAAACCTCAGTAAAGTACAACATTTGATCTTTTCTAAACTTGTGAAAATGGCAGAGAGATACATATTAGACAGAGTTCCTAGGTAATATTACAGTGAATAAAAATGTTTCATCCTTATTCCTGAAACTAGCTCTTGTAAAAGTCACTGAAATACCACATCTCGCCTGTGGCCATTGTCCTCCCTCACCTCTGACCTGGTTCTGTCTGGATTTTGAAAATACTGCAGGAAATAGTAGAGTAGAAGAAGTGTAAATGCATGTGGTACTGAGTTTATCTAAATTGTGCTACCATTAAATATAGGATGGAGGGAATGTATAGAGGTTTTATAATACAACTTAACACGATCATTTTTTCAAGATTTGACACAATTCTGTAAGCATGCTGTTAACAAATGCTGTTCACTTCTTGCTATAGAGTGTGCTCCTCTATCCATTCTGCTTCATTGAGCTAATATCTAGTTAGGGCCGTTTCAGCTCTGGTGCTAAATCGAGAGCCTCCATGCGACACATCACCACTGACATCCCCGCAGGGAGTGAGGGCACGAATAAAGCCAGTGAACAGTGAAGATTATGGAGAGGTTTTGATTAGCATAAATAAGGGAATTTACAGTAATGTGTCTAAATTGTAGGTAAGTGTTCAAAATGATTCAATTGTGTGTTTGTTTGTGTATCGTGAAATGAGATATTCATTTTTTGGTAGGAACAGTATCTGACCATTGTGACATAAGCCCCTTAGCCATGGCTTCTAATTAGTACTAATTATCATTACCTGGTTAAGCTCCACAAGCCTGATCTCTGAGGGGATTAGCATGAACAGACACAAAGATGTGGGCAGCCAATATTACCACTGTCCAGTCACTGTAAAAAAGTTGACTTT
This sequence comes from Philypnodon macrostomus, assembly GCA_036025475.1. Classification (NCBI taxonomy): domain Eukaryota; kingdom Metazoa; phylum Chordata; class Actinopteri; order Gobiiformes; family Eleotridae; genus Philypnodon; species Philypnodon macrostomus. Next base: position 22,306 of record JAVQKC010030630.1, on the reverse strand, counting down.
TTAGATATTTCTTCTTTGCATTTTGTATTTTGTTTTTATTTACAGCATATGATTCAGCAGTATATCTTCAAACCTTCCTAATAAAAATCTACAATAATGTACATAGGGGGTGGGTGATATAGATATAGATTTTATTAAGCCAAGATCACTGTAGGGGGAACTCTCTGGCAGGTGTAGAGAGACAAAAAGGTATTCTCCCCGGTCCAGTTTTAATACTTAGCATTTAGAGAACAATCCAATGTTCATCATAATACTTAACACTATTTATTTTCATGATATCTTTTGGGTCATTTTTCAGCATTATTTCATGGGACAGGAAATCAGGGAGAAGAGTGGGGAGTGACATTTGGCAAACTGTCGGTGAGCCGGATTCAAACTCACGACACCGGGGTGAGCTCTGTAGGCTCTCAATATGAGCCACATGCTCTACCAACTGAGCTAAACATATTATGATTATGATTATGAATATAAACCCTGGGAACGATCTTCCCAGATTAGAAGATTGTCATAACTTCATCACAATTCGATCTTTTATCGCCATATCGCACACTCCTACTGTATATGAATATATTGTTAGATTTGACTGGGAAACCTCCATCTTCTATGTAAGACGTGTATTGTGTGTTTGTGTCTGTGAACAGCCTGCTGATGACTCACTTAGTTGTGTGGGGGCAGCAGCAGAACATCAAGGCAGCTCAGATCAGAACGTTAAGATTTCAGGACACACATTTGCAAATCAAAACCACAACATACAAGACTTTGTTTCTGTATTTGATCTGAAAATGTTCCAATGAACTCAAGAGTTGCATTGAATAATAATTGATTTATTTTATCTGTGTTTGGATGACACAGACACACCAACTGGCCATGTTCAGTCTATACTAAAAAACAACTAAATATTCAAAATCAGCTACTCAGGTCTTTTTGGAGATGATGCAATGACATGACTCCTACAAACCAAGCAGTGATGTAAAAGCAAATAACTAAAATAATAAATTAGTTATTTATGTTTTATACAACCAAAAAACAACAAAAGTATCAAGTCTGAACAGGTATATATATATATACACAATACTCATTTAGTCATTCATCTCCTTTCACTAATTCACATTACACAGACTCTCTATTCACTCTCATTATTTCAGGTCACATATGCTTTGGAATGATGGAAGTTGGAGAAAACCTACAGTGACAGGAGGAGGACATGTAGCCTCTGAGAGACAGTAGTATCAATTTATTATCTTCAGAGTTTGGGTAAAAAATAAAATAGGCAATATTACGTTTAAAACTGTAAGATCTTTTTTGTAATATGCAATACTACAAATCCAAAATCAACACGTAGATAACAGCTGTGCTGCTCTGACCTTGGACTGTGGTGGAGCTCTGATGGTCCAGATACAGTCTAGAGCTTCTCCAACCTTCACCTTCTCCGCCTCATCCACCTGACTGGAGCGGATGACCCCGTCAGAGCCCCCGATCTCAAACTGACAGTCTACGGGACACAGACAGAAATGGTGAGACAAGAGGAAGTTAAAAAAATATATCAGATATATCAGCAAAAGCATAAAACATGAGATCAGATGATGTTGAAAGAGGTTTTGGGCAGAATATTTAACTCACTGGTCACAGACCTCAGATATAACCTCTGGCATCAGCATGGCATATAACTGCTGTAGCTCAGTGGATATTTTCCTATTTTTGGGCCATTCTCTTTAAACTATTGAATAAAGAAAAGATCGTCAGTTTATGTATATCTCTTAAATAACACTTTTTTCCGAAGGTGTGTTTGTTTAACTAAATGCATTGATTCACTGCCCTCTGACTGGCTAATACAATTCAATTTTATTTGTATAGCCCTATATCACAACACAGTTGCCTCAGAGGGTTTCACAAAAAGAGATGTATGTAAACAATAAACAAGGTCATTGCAAACAGTAACAATGTTAATAGACAATCAATAAACACATAAACAACAGGACTGTCCCAGGACATCCCCTGTCCTTAGACCCTCCATCGCGGCAAGGAAAAACTCCAAAAAAAACAATTTATGAGAAAAAAGAAACCTTAGGGAGAACCAGATGATAGAGGGATCCACTCCCAGGACAGATGTGTCCAGGACTGATGGATGAGGTCCTTGTGCTGAGAGAGCTCAATATGTGTGTATGGATGCAGCTGGTAATTGTCTATTTATGTTAACTAGCAGTTGAAGAGGTGTACCTAATAACGTGGCCAATCAGTGCACAGTATTTGAGCAAATGATGATGGATGATGAGCAGACAAGGAAAGACAAAAAGAATAAAGAATTGCATGCTTCTAAGTTGTATCTGCAAAATGCCTTCACTATACATCCACTCACGCTTTTCAGGGTACATTTGTACATTCAGCATTCATGTCAGCGAACCAGAGATGTGATAGGCCTCCGGAAAGCCATGGTGAGCACCAAAGAGCTGCCTACATACACACACACAAAAATCCAAAGATCCAACAAACGATCGGCTTACCTGGTATGGGGTTTAGCAGTCCGCCCACGTGGAGATGGAAATCAGGGTCTGCAATGATAAGATTCGTGAGGCACATTAGGCTCGATCCAGGCGGTGAGAGGAAGAGGTATGCAGAGAACACAAGATAAGATCCCATTACAGCAGTGTAGATAAAGGAGAAAGGGCTCTGTTTGAAGCTAATATTCAGCACCTGATGATACGGTCTGATTCTGAGGCATATTGTGTTCATATTTAGTGGTATAGTCATGGTTTAGACCTGGTTTAGATATTGTATAGATGTGGGTTAATCATGGTTTAGACCTGGTTTAGATATTGTATAGATGTGGTTTAATCTTGGTTTAGACATTTTGACTTCATTATTCATTCACACCACAATGACACTGATGGTGACGGAGGTGTGGCTGCCATTGTGCGCCTACGGCTCTCTGACCCCTACCAAACACCAATCACACAACCACATTCATTCATAGGCCTGGTTTAGACATGTTTTAGCCTGTCTGTTGTCTGTTTGTCTGTTCAACTTCACACAAAAACAACTTTTAATGACATTTTTAGGGAAGGTCAGGGGGCTGCACAAAGATTCCATTTTGGGAGTGATCCGTGGAGATGAGCTGCCATGGCGGAGGTCTGTGCTCTCAGAGTGCTTTCTAGTTTGGACCTGATTGGACCTGAGATTTTTTAGACCTTATAAAGATGTGGTTTAGTCATAGTTTAGACCTGGTTAACACCTGTTTTAGGTTTTGTCTTGGTTTAGACCTGATTTAATCCTAGTTATGACCGTGTTTAGCCCTGGTTTTGTCCTGGTTAAGGTGGTTTAGATTAGGTTGATTTCTCAGAAAGTGGACACACAATAAAAGCCGACATTAAGTACTTTTTATGGTTGAGATAAAAGGCTATATGTGCAACTGATAGATAGAGTGCATCTCTGAAATTACCAAAGGCCCTCATTTGTTTTCCATAAAAGCATGACCAGATCCTTTGTACTTCTCCAATCCAACGCTTTGAAGTCTACATAAATTAGCTTCAACTGACTCTATGTATTCTAGTGCTCAACTCACTGCAGCATTTTACTTTTACCTGCAACAAAGGTGCACTTGTTCTTCAACTTGATTCACAGGAAGGTTCAGACCTACTATAGACCTGTGTAGGAGCCATAATATAGCATGAGAGAGAATTTGTGTGTCACGTGGTGTTGGTTGCTGTGGGAATGCGCGGGAGCCAGGGTCACGTGGGTTAGAAGCCGGTCTGCTTAAAGAGGCGTGCTCACCCTTCAGCCACAGGAGAGAGTGGAGCCGGGTAGCCGTATTTTTCGTTGACTGCTTCCTTAGGCTTTGATTTGTCAGTTTACCTATGCTGTACTGTGGACACGTAAGGATCCAGTGTTTGTGTAAACTGTAAAGCTGCTGCTCATTAAACCACCCAAAACGCAATCAAGGGCTCAGTGTGCTTATGTCGAACCAAGGCGGCGCGTCAGACATTTACAGGACCCAACCTCTTTCTTCTCGCAGCGCCAAGGCAGGAAATGTCGCTGCAATAACCTGGTTTAGTTCTGGGTTGGATTAGAATAAGCCTTAGTACCGTATTTTCCGCACTATAGGGCGCACTGGATTATAAGGCGCACTGTCAACAACTATTTTCAAACTTTTTTCATATATAAGGCGCGTTCACAATAACTCTCAACATTGTTCAAACGTTAATGGGCGTATTCACAATAACTTACAACCTCGTTCATTTGTAACACGTAAAAAAAACACAGTCTGATACCGTTAAATCAAATGTTTGCGTATTCACAATAACTTTCAAACTTGTTAATTTGTAACACGTAAAAAAAACACAGTCTCGCTCCGGATTATAAGGCGCACTGTTGGTTTTTGAGAAAATTGAAGGTTTTTAAGTGCGCATTATAGTGCGGAAAATACGGTACTTTAATAGTGAATAGGACTAAATCTTGATCATTTAATTTGTTCACTGAAATGCAGGCACTTACTGTGATACAGCTTTTTGCAATATATGCTTGTTGATAATGCAGTAAGAATAATTTTGCTATATATTATGTGACCCTTCATCTGCATATAGCTTTTATCATTCAGCAAAATAAGCCTCGGCTGTTCCCGTCTAACAAGACAGACCAATTCATTTTTTCTTCTTCTCCGAATCAATCCTACAATAGACTTTCCGTTTTCTTCTCTCCTCCCTCCATCTGTGTAAATAGGCTAAACAGAGCATAAATACATAAAGTAGTTTCAATGGGGTGTGTCACAGTGTTCACGATTGCCTGATGGAATATTCATGTGTTTGTAAATGGAGATGCTCCGACTCAAGAGTTAAAATGTGGTAGACGTTTGTGAAACATTAAGGGCCACTTAACCTGCTTTGTATGTCTCATGACTCATTTAGGCCAATATACCCCTCTACACCGTGCATAATTATCTTTCAAACACCATAAAGAAAAAAGCAAATACAGCGGTGTGTGTTAAAAAAGTAACAGTAGTAATAGAGCCCTTAAGACCTGTATGTTAATGTTGAACACAGGCCCTCAAATCAACTAAATGTTTCATGATGCGAAGAATATCAACATTTTAGATAAAAAAATAAAAAAAATAAAGTATTGATAATATTAATAATTAAATGGTATTTGAAACTGTAATGTATATTTGGTCACACAAGTACAATGTAATACACTGTGTAACAAACTAATAATATGTAACTACAATGTACATACAGAATGGTTAAGGTTAGGGTTGGGGTTAGGGTTAGGTACAATGTAGTTACACGTTATTACAGTTTGTTACACAGTGTATTACATTGTACTTAATGAGGTAGATACAATGTAGTTAAGGGCTAAGTAAAATAAAGTGTGGCCGTATATTTGTATTCATTTTCAATTAAATGAAACAGTAGCTCAAGATGCTTTTGTATCAGGGATCCAACATAAGGCAAGGACTGAACTACAGCTAGTGTATACTTCCGTCACATAGGTTCATGGCAGATTTGAAAAGTGAAAAGTGTGTGATAGAAGATAAAAAATCTGACAAAACTGCTAAAATGCCACAACCAAATTCCCCAAATCCCTAATATGTGCATTTCAAACTGGTAACTCTTTGCTGGAGGTGCACCTGATGCAAAACCAATACACTGCAACAGAATGTCTCACTATCTTATTTGACAGATCTAAAATCAATAGAATAATTAAGCATCGTGAACAAAAGCTGGAGTCAATGACTGGACTGAGTAAACCAAAACACATGCTTTTTATTCAGTGGAATTTATCATATTATTCATCAAATTCTAACCCAGGTTTTCCCTCTCAGACATACAAACCAAGTGGTATTCTCAAACACATCTGTGCCCCTTTGTGGGAAACATTCAAACTAGTGTTACCAGCGGAGTAGCTGTAAAAGATGACTGTACATGACGGACAATGGGCTTTACTCATTTATACAGTCTGCTGTGCTTTCTTCTTCTGCTCCCACCATTCACCACAAAACACCTCCTGGAGTCTATAGCCATCAATAACACTTGAAGGTTGCGGTAGAGGTGTACCATATGGCAATAAAAGATCAAATTGTGATATGAAGTCATGACAATCTTTGAAGATCGTGAATTGTGCTACAGTGCATTCATTTATGCTCTGCTCTTCATCGTAACAATGACAGTGTATTTATTAATAAAAAATAAATAGCATGAATTATAATGAACAATGGATTGTATATACATAGATTTTGTAGTAAAAAGGGTTTTTGTGAAGATACAGATAGCAGTAGTCAATAGATGATGCCGCTGGCCGCTGATGCTAAAGGGAATCTCAAAAGACAAAAGATACAGTCAACTAAAATTGTGATCAAATAAAAATTGTGATCTTGACTCAGTAAAATAGTGATTATATATATCTACCATATTGGCCACCCCGAGGTTATGGGCACACGCCTTTATTTCTGGCAACACAGGCATTTACTACAGCCATTTATTGAGCAGATCCATCCAGCAGCCCAGTGCAAATGCAAGCTAATAAAAAAGTGCCCACGGGGAAAAACACACACACATACACACATACACACATACACACATACAATATGCAGGTAAAGCAACAGGGTGTGAGAGTGTAGAGACCCCAAGAGAGCCAGGCCATAAGGCAAAAGGCAGACAAAGGAATGGCTAGATGCATTTAATCACTTTGAGTTTCACAATAAAGCTTGATATACCTGAATGGCTGATAGATTTCTCACTATATGTCCCCAGCGTTGCAGACTCTGAGATGTAAAATGGCATCATTCGCTCCATGTTAATAAGATATACATGTTTTATAAATGGCTGCTAGTACTCATCTGTAATATTAACTACAATACACTCACTGAACATGAATAAAGAGCCCCCAAGTATGGTTGTCTGTTGTCATCTGATTTGGAGTTTTGAAGTTGCATGTTCAGAGATTGTATTCTATAAACCTTTGGCATTTACAAAACCTAACCTAACATATGATTTGAGTTACTTTAGGCTTAATTTCTTCAGTCGATGCATCAACAGGGCATTTTTACACAGAAAAAACTACCAAACCCAGACCAGCAATCAGGTGTAACCTACCAAGAAAAACACAAGATGACTCATATGCATTACTTCGCTATGATATATAAAGCCATATGTGCCCATTAAGGCTGCGTTAACCCCATTTAAATTCATCTATCTAGATCAGAATCATACGCTTTTAATTTGAAGTGCTCATAAACACCATTCACAGACAGCTCATCACAGACCAGAGAAGAGACATCAAAAAATAGCTGCAGGACATGAATCAGCTGTGTTCGCCAATGAGAATGAACTCTTGCACTACACTGTAACAAGGAACCCCGCTGTTAGACATTTGGCATTGATTGTGGTAGTTTTTATAGGCGTTTGTCAGTTCAAGCCTTATGGACATTTACACTTTGATCCGAGCCTGCTTCTCCCCAGAGCTGAATAGAAAACCCTACAAACATAGACAGACGGACAGTTGATGGAGCGCTAATTGGGCCCAAGCAGAAAGAACTAAATGCAGTATAGGAATGGAGCCTGAGATGGCATAATAGCGAACAGACAAAGAGGAAGCGTATAGAAGAAATGGGCTGGAAATAAAAGTCATTACAAAAACCGCCTCATTATGTAACAGAAAAAGCTCTATCGGAAATAAGTTCATTTGGTAAAAAGCTTGAAACATCCCCTCAGGAGTAATCAGCCACAAGCAAGCAACCGCACATTATTAGAAATCAACAGCGCAGTTAAGTGCTTAGTTTGTGTTTTAGTTCTTATCTTCCAGTGTGGTTTTGTTTAGTGACACAGACTCACTGGTCACTTTAATTGGTAGACCTTGTACCAAAAATAAATAAAAATAACGGCCTTAGTGGAGTCCACCGTCTTCAAGGTTTGAGTTACATCCCTCAAATTCTCTTCTCTAGAACAACCACCACAGAACTGGATTTTTTTTTCAAAAATTTGGACAATTCTCTGTAAACCCTAAGAATGATCTGTGTGGTAACACTCATGGAAAGGTTTCTGTAAAAATAGACCAACAGCCACAGCAATTAACTTAAATTCTCTTTTTTCATTCTGATTCTGTTTCTAATATATGCCCTCCCTGATGCAATCTCCTCCATTTTTTGGGCGGCTTAAGACTATATTTGGCTTGGCTTGTGACTCGTGAAATCCCAGCCATGGCAAACGCACTAACATAATTTTTTGCACAGATAATGTTTTGTTGGTTGCCTAACTTAGATAATTGGATCTGATTATTATTTTTTTTGCTCACTGCGGTTTTCACGGCACACTAGACTAATGGTGCCAACTGATCCGCACACAGAGCATATGAAATCTCAAAACTGTCAAAAAGTTGTGATGAGCGGTTAGCTGTAGAGGCTAATTAGCACCACTCTGAGTCACAAGAACGGGGACTGTGAACACCATGCAGACAAATGAGCAGCCATTACACAAGGAGACAAGCATTTAGAGTTTAGAGAAGAACATTCCACATTTTAGAGTGACCAAAAGGAAAGGTTGTGGCTAGGCACTTCAATAACAACCAAAAAGCCCAGAGGTAAACAAAACAGTGGCATGATTAGCTTTTGAATGCTTACAAGTGTGTTCATGTGTGTGGTGTATACATGTCCCAATCTGCATCTCTTCACCATGATCTTAGTTTGAGTGGCCAAAATAACCCCAGGTCTTTCCCTAATGGACAACAAAGCACACACAAACAAGAATCAACCGAAAAACCACCGTTTCCATCCACACCAAACAAGGCCGCTACACTGAGCTCGTCTGTTTGACTCTCTGGGCTGAGGCTAGGGTTGTTTAACCGCTGTAACCATTGCCAACTGTGCAACAACATCACAGATAATCAGTATCACAGATTCAACTTTGAGATAAACGTGCAACTTTAGTGAAAGAACTGAAGGGAGTAGAGCTCCCAAAACATCAGCGCTAGTGCAGTCAATACATTATCAGTAGCTTCAAAGCTAGCAACAGGTAACAGTTACATTTTTTGTGGATTTCTTTAATAAATGTTGTTCATGGTGGTAAAACTAAATATATTAAAATTACATTATCAGGCCACGGGTTTGCTAAATTGGTAAAGCGTGCGGCCCATTGCATTGTGGGTTCGAATCTAGACTGATAGTTTACCAAATTTAAATCCCCCACTATTCTCCCTTAAAATGCACAATTTAACGTTTGTTCTTTTCTGTAATGTCTTGTTCTTCCATGACAGGCAGAAACAAAAGTCTCGTTATACGCTAATATAATGGTTTCAGTTACAGGTTGCAGCAGCTCAATAAGAGTGAGAACTGAGCACCCAGCTGGCGAGAAAGACAGATCCTTTCCCCCCCACCTCCTTTCATGCTTTAGCCCCAGCCTCTCTAACACCCCAGGCCTGAAGTAACCCAGGCTTTTACTGCCAACAGGGGGCTATGCACACCTCCCTCCCCTCGGTGTGTGAAGAGGGTCATTGTGCCGTGCCGGACCACTGTAAGGTATGGAGACTTGGCAAGCTCTACCATTCACAAATTCCCCCTTAAGTGTTTTTTAAGTAGCCACAGCCATCATTCTTTCCTTTGCCTCCACCCCTCAGTGAAAACACGCTCCCATAGAGTAAGACCTATACATGTAAAACAACATTGCCTTTCAGAACAGAACTTTATGCAATACATTGAAAGGAAAAGTGACCTCATCCCAATTTATCTGCAAAGGCTTCTTAAGGACACACAGCCATTCTGCACACCAGCCAGTGTGTTAACAAGCAACGTAATAATACATAATTTACAACTAAAGGCAACACAAAAAATAACATTCAACCACTAGAAGCTGTAAAATCACTCAGCACAAAAGAGAGACACTACCCACTGTGTTCCATGATATATGTGGGAGTTTCCCTTCCACGATTCAGACCTAGTGACTAGGGAAAGTAGGTAACATTGGATTGGATGTATTTTAAATTTGTAGTTAAAGGGGTTTTATGAAGACTGAGTCAACAAAAAACAAATCTTGGCTTAATATAATTGTATGTTATATTTCAACCATATCGCTCACCGCTAAGAGTAAGACATGCCAGTTTGGGTTGTCACATTTGTGCAGATAACAGAGCACTGCATTTCTTTAATATATAGAGCTCAGGAAAACTTAAATTAGTATTAATATTAATATTTATGCTACTAGAACAGCCCTGAACTGAAGCTGAAGGAAATAAATGAAAATGTACAAATACAAATATAGTAGCCACAAGTAGAGCTTGAACGAGACATGTGACTTTCAGGAAGCCAACCAGTACCGTAATTTCTGGACTATAAGTCACACTTTTTTCATAGTTAGTCTGGTCCTGTGACTTATAGTCAGGTTCAACTTATCAAAATATATATCATTTTTATGGTTCGCAAACCTTTACTTTCACACCAGCATTTTAAAATGCAGACTATCAGACTTTCTGTGAAGTGCTCACAGCCGTCGCATATCTGATTCACTGTTTGTTAGGTTTGTTCTTCTTTGTGTCTGTAGACGTCTGTGAGGAGTGTCCGTAGACGTCTGCATGGGTGTGTCTGTAGAGGTCTGCGCAGGTGTGTCTGTAGACGTCTGCGTGGGTGTGTCTGTATAAGTATGGTAGAAGTATGGTAGAAGTATGTGTGGGTGTGTCTGTAGACGTCTGCGCGGGTCTGTCTGTAGACTTCTGCGTGGGTGTGTCTGTAGACGTCTGCGCAGGTAGGTCTGTAGGGGTCTGCGCAAGTGTGTCTGTAGACGTCTGCGCAGGTGTGTCTGTAGACGTCTGCGCAGGTGTGTCTGTAGACGTCTGCGCAGGTGTGTCTGTAGACGTCTGCGCGGGTGTGTCTGTAGACGTCTGTGCCGGTGTGTCTGTAGACGTATCCGCGGGTGTGTCTGTAGATGTCTGCGCGGGTGTGTCTGTAGACGTCTGCCCCAGTGTGTCTGCCAACAATTTCCCTATGTCTACATGTCCTTTTTTCAGGGTACCGCCCACTAGCCTATATATATATAGGTTAAAATCCCTGGTGTTTGTCTGTCAATGTATGACCACAGTGTACCCCATCTCCAACCATCATAGACTCCAACCATCATAGACTCCATCGACTTTATTCTAGCCGCTATACTATCATCTATAACGGGGTGGGCAAACTTTTTGACTCAAAGGCCACATGGGGTTTAAAATGTGCCAAGTGGGCCGGCTGATATTGTATTCTTTGTAAACTGCAACTATTTCTTGACAAATGAGACATCAATCGGACCTCAGTGAAAACATATGTGGATGTGGAGTAGTTTCTGCAGGTTATAACGACGTGAGTGATAAATTAGCAATATTTTATCATTTCAAAAATATTAGAAAATGCTTGGCGGGCCGGATTAAGAAGCCCAAAGGTACCTTACAGTCAGTACCTGCAGCAAATCCGCCTGGAGGAATATAAGGGTAAAACGTATGTGCCTTTGTGTGAGTTTCTGTTACGCAACAGGAGAGAGTTCTTCCCATCTGTGCTTCGATGCAGCCCCCGCATCCCGGACCAATGAAGCGTGAAACGACAGCTCTGCTTTGCACTCTGCCTCCCTTATAGTCTTTCCTCTCAACACCGACCCACTCATCATTATTATCACCCACCTTGCAGCGAAACGACAACGCATCCTCAAAAGTGCACTTGAGCCTGAAATAGGGCACATGGTATAAGAAAATGAGATCTGAAATAACTATGTGTTAGAAGTGATACAATATGACTGCCAATATTTGGGAACTCCTTTTGACATAGAAACTAAATTAATTTAAAAATCAAAACTGTGTGCTACAAATCGAAACCAAACCAGGACTAAATTGAGGATTTAACCAAGACAAAATCAGACTATCAGACAATGGAGTATAAATCATATGGAAGACCAGGAGATTATTGCAAAATAGTTCATTTTTGATATGTGGACACTGCTTTTGCTGCTTTTGCAATAATATTTTTTTAATATATAGTGGAGCCCTTGACTGGAAATAATTCAGCGTTAAAGCAAGTGTTTGCCGGGTACATTTTTTTAATGTCTGGCCACAGGCTTAGACTACTCTGTGGGGTGTCTATACCCAACATTTCACTTCTTATGTTCAAATTCCAGATTATCCTACTAAATGCATCATCATCTGCAAACACACACCCTCCTCCTACTATGGTCTATGCTTGTATATCTGACCCTACATTCGCCCAGAAACTCCCTACAGGGCTCATTGTTGTGGAAAAGATGCTAAAACAAAGAGAGCAGACAGTGCAGTGATAATCCTTAACATATAGCAGATGGGGAATTAGCCATTTGCTTCAAGCCACAAGAGAAAGCATTTTTTGTCCAAAGTGTTAGCGATGTGCGCCCATTACTTCTCATCAGGCCGGATAATTAAAAGAGATAATGTCTTTTGCCTACGTTGCAAATATGTCCGATACGGTTTTCCGGGACAGGATGATGAGTGCATCCTGTCTGGAAAAACATTTTAGCAGATTCAGCTGGGGCCACTGTGTCAGAGGCTGTATCAAATAAATGAATTAAACATGCACACAGACCTGTTTGGGATATTTAATCAATAGGCAGTATCAGGTTTTAAACAGTAAGGTAGATGGGAGAATAATGGCAGAAACATGAATCAAGAATGTTAGTAGCTAGGTCATCTCAAATCATCGTTCTTTAGCCCAAAATTATATATGCATATGTTGGAGGTCTACTCAACATAAAAATAAGGTGTGCTACTTGACTACTTACCAAGAAATACTTGAAAAACATATACAGTCATTGGACATGGGCTAACCCCTGTTTTACTTCACTATGCTGTATTCACATCCATTTTTTGCAGTTTATCCTGGCACAAGCAAATGACAGCGATGCCTGGACCCCACACCCCGTCTGGTCCAGCAGGATGCAGGTTCCCAAATCTGTTACAATAGAGTAAGGGCAAGCCACTACTGTCCTCAACAGGGAAAAGTCATGCATCAATTTGCTGAAAAGGACATGGTTAAGTCTCATTCAAAGCCTCTCCATTGAATAATAACACAAAGCTACACAAAATGAAAGAACATAACTGATAGATTTGTATCTCCACCTACTGCTTGGAGCTGCCATACACTCCTATAGCAGAAACTTCCCTGCAGAACAAAGAAAGACGTCTTGATATCTGTCACAGTATAGTACCTTGGCCTTGTGGATGATGTTGGCAGCCTATAGTTACCTAATACCTATGTCATTTGCCTCTATTATAGGTGTGATGGCTGAGGGCTACAATTTAGTGGTTATGAATATCAAGGCTAATTGTTTGGAGTAGCCGGTCTGTGTTCCTTCTGTGCTGATGTGAGATAGAAGCTTTTTATTTTTTATTTTTTTAATTTAGCCTGTATTTATCCAGGTTATAAAGAACATGTTCTAGAACCGCAAGAACTACCAAGAGGGGAAGGGCAGACACAAGGGCATACCAAACAACACACTATTACAATAAACAACACAGCCAGAAAGACACCTGTAACCAGAATACCATCCTCCACATGACTCGCTTGAATTGTCTGAGAAAGTCTAAACTCGCTGACCGCATTATTGTTCATTCGCCCGGCTGACATTCCAGGAATAAGCAGAGGTGGATCTCTCTGTCTCCCACATAAGGCCACCAAGAGGACACACAATCCGGAGCACTATCAATTACTAACATTGAGCTAGTCTGTGGTTTTAAAAGGTATGACAAGACAAGGTATAAATGCCAGAAAGATCTCCAGGGGGTTACAGCAAACAACATTATTCAAACTTCCATTCATTTCTTGGTATCACTTTACAGCATGGTAATAATATGGTAATAGCGAGGTAATAAACAATGTAAAAATATATTCATTATGGTTAATATAATGTAATTACCAACCCTAACCCGTAACCAGACGCATATTTACTAGGATGAAATCACAAGGGTAATAGCATAGAAACTATTTAGTAATTACTTATATTATTACATGTTTATTACACTCACACACTAGCGCTGCAGGTTTCTGTGTGGGCTTCGAGGTGTCTTGTGCACTAGAGCCCACCTGCACTCAACAACAACAAAGATAAAAGAGCACTCACCTAGGTGGTCTCCATGGAAACTGTTGTCATGCGATGTCCTGCCGTGGGGCATGAGGTCGTGATGGGAAGGAGGGGGCCAGATTTGTCCCGTCTTGCGAACGCTGACTATGGTGGCCTCGGACATGACAACGTGACCTCCTTGTTGGCGGTGGTGATGGTGTCGCTTTTGGGATTGCGGCGTTGGGGGGCTGCTGCTGTCAAACGAGTGCTGGGAATTCTGGGAGTTTTGGGAGGGGGATCGACTCTTCTCCCTAAACGGTCGGCGGAAGGCTGTGGTGGGGCTGGGGGAGACGTGACTGGACTGTCCCGAGGAGAAGTCTTCCTCGCTAGATGTTAGGTTCTCATTTGAGCTGCAGTCTGGTGTGTACCCCCCGCCTCCGCCAACATCTTCGAAACTCCCAGGTGAGTAAGAGCGGCGTGGCCAGGTCAGCAAGTGGTCATCTCCTGTGTTGTGGTCCCTCATCGTCACACCACCGCCCCTGCCATCGCTGCCACTTTCACCCATCATAACACCACCCACATAGACACTAGAGTAGCCCTGGTACTCAGAAGGCTGCCAGGGAGGAGGCGGAGGTTTACCCCCATTTGCCCGTCCTAAATGTCTCGGTGTGGGTTCTCCATCCTCACCTTCAGCGTCGTATCCGCAGGTGCTCTCCGTTGACCGGCCTCGATAAACCGGCCTGGGACGAAGATCTCCGGCCACCGTTGCTAGGTTCCCCGGAAGGGAGTGCAGAGACCTTTTCCTCTCCATTTGCATGGCCTGGGTGCCCAAGGAGCTGATTTTGTCAGACACCTCGCGTTCGTTGACCCGTACCAGACCCCTATCGTGATGGAACTCCATGTTGGAATAAAATGGCGGGGGAGGTGGAGGTGGTTTATCCTGAATTTTGGCTACATCACCGGTGGAGTGAGAGTTGGCCCGTTTGATACGTTCAAAGTTGGACCTAAGTGCTGCCACTCCAAGTCCCATGCCCATCTTGTCTTTTGGGTCCATGGGTAGTTCCTTATCCGGGGGTGGGAGCACCGGTCGCCTTGGGGAGACAGTGACACCACCTCTCTGTTTGGATGGAGAAAGTCCATCTAAGTTGTCACAGGAGGTCGACTCTACCTGTGGGGGTACGTCAAAAGCAGATTCCAGTCCATCTCCGTGGGAAGCTGACTTTCTCGCAGGTGGGGGGCGAGGTTTGGACCTACCAGTTCCATCACTAACAGGCTGGAAGCGGCTCCTTTCCCCTGGACCTCCACTGCTAAAGTTGCCTACACCTATGCCTACTACTCCAGTCTCCTGCATGTGTAGCTGCTGGGATTGGCACTCTGCCCCCTGCATATTGGCCGCGTCCATGCCCTCGCCAAGAGGGGTCTTCCTGAAGCCCCATCGCTGTTTGTCATAACTCTTTCTTTCCTTTGCGAGCAGGGTCTGCAGGTAGATCATACGGAATCGTTCTTTATTCACTTCTTGCTCTAGTCTCCGGATAGATGCTTTACACCTCTCCAGCTCATGCTCAATGCCACCGACAGACCGTAACTCCATCTTGGGGGGCTCTGACTCAGGGAACTGCGCCTTCCACGCTTCAATGAACCCCACCGGCTCCACCATGTTGTACCTAATTTCTTCAGTGACCGACCTTGGTTCACACACTGAGGGGATGGTGCCAAATGCGCACAGTTTGTTCCTTTTTTGAGTCCAGTGACCGCACAATCAAAAACTACTATAGCCTCGATGCAATAACGGCGCTTATAAGCGTGCTTTAAGTCACCCTTTTACAAATAATTGCTGACACTTGTCGTTTGCGCAGTCGCAACAATGCATCCCATTCTCCTCAAGAGAAACCAGCTGCTGTTCAGTTAGATAAATAGCTGGGACTGCAGGCGGCCCAAAAGGGTACAAAATAGTATAATGTAAGTGGACGTTTTCATGCATTATTCCGAAAAGGCCATGTACAGAGGAAAATATAGGGGGGAGAAAATCCTAAATGGAATGTTTTGAGCGTCTCCGGTGAGAACAGAATCTGTATATTACTCACGATCTGTATCCTGGCGTTTTTGTCAAAAGATGGGGTCTTTCACTTTTCCCCATTCATAAAGCATTAATCCAAGGTGCCACTGCTTCAGACCCAGCGCCTTTGTACCATCAGCGCTCAAGGAGAAAGGAGAAAAAGCGCACAACACGAGCGACGACACCATCTGAGTTTCTTACACGAGAAAACCACTCGCTCATATCCAGGATAGATTCATGGGTCGTTTCCTTATCCAGTCTTGTCCGAGGCTCAAGAGCGGCATTCTTAGTATACACGTTGTTTTCCCAGATTTTGCACGTTTCTTCGGCCGCGATGGTGCTGCTGTGTGCGCTCCCATCTCAAGCCAAGCAACACTGGAGGGCTGCAAGAATGGGAGGGACCAGAGTGACAGAGCGCGGGCTGGTTAAAGAGACCGCAGCACCTACAAGCTCTTTTATAGAACCTTATGACGACTGGTGACTTGTTTTTGCGCAGATTACGCATGCAAAGGACACACAATTGTTTAGCCACATTTTGGCAAATCACATGTGGACTGAAAGGCTCTCTTTTTCTAACTTGTCAGAGTAAATAAATGGGCAGTTCGAAGAAATCTAAATATTACAATGTCCAGATACGGGTTTGTGTAATTTCAAATAATGCATTTCACTTCATACAAGTGATATGCAGCCTGCGTTTTACCGGTCAGACAGGTGTCATGCTGCAAGAGAGCGTGGATGTTTGGCTCAATACTGTCATCCAGAGGAAGGTTCCAAAAGTGCATCCTCTTTTCTACTGGGGTGATGTCATGGCTTTAGAGGAAAACGCTACTTTGAGTTGATGCGGTAAGTGCACCCATTGACAAGTCCATCAGATGAAATATTGGATTTGTAGCACTGTTTTTTTCTATGCTCAGATATTACATTACACAAAAATGCCTTCTGACAGCTTACAATTTACATCTACACATTACAACCCATTTTAAGATTGCAGTAATGAAGTTGCATTTATTTAGTAACTGAAAAGTCTTGCGTGTCCTCTCCATTTAACTGTGTGTTCTCTCCAGGTACTCTGGTCTCTCAATGCACTGTATGTAGTTGTAACCACTGCAATTAATTAGCCACTGTGCAGGGAGTACCCCACGCCTAAAGCCCATAGTTGGTACAGTCCCTAGAGAAAGACACAAAGAATAAAATACAAAAAGAATTCTGACACAATGTAAAACAGAAACGTGTGTCAAATAATATATAGTTTTATTTACCTGAAACCACAACCTCAAATGCATTACAATCATTATTCATCTTTAATAATGATTCCCTCATCACTTTACATATTGTTGACCAGGGTCCTCTGTTTGGACAAGCCTAGGCCCACTCACGTTTTATCACAGTTTTACAGCAGTTAATAAAGATACATGATATTTATAACACAAAAGTAGTATTGCAGAATACCAATGAATCAAAGTGTCACTCTGTTGATATGATTGTAAGGGTCTAATCAATCTAATCAAATCAAATCATTAATAATTGGCTAAGTCAAGAGATGGCTTCAAAAATGGAGCACAGTTGAGTTTAGCATCAGACATTTCTATCGCTCTCTCTCTCTCTCTCTCTATATATATATTGTGCAAATTGCCCAAACGTTACAAGAAAAACAGTGTACTCCCATGTTTATATTATATACCCATCTAAAAATCTTAATTTAATTTGAGTATTGTACATTATATTTATAAATACAAATCGCAAAGCCTAGATACAGCTGAAACGCATGCACGAGTGTACGTACACCAATGTACAGCTAAGACCACTAACCCAGTGTTAAAAGACACTGCAAGCTACCAGGAAGTCGAAACATGTTCTTCATGCAATAAGTGTGGAGGGTATAGATGTCCCGGTACACCAACTGGAACAATGGCATCTAAATATACAGTCTCCACACAGAGGTATGAATGTCAGATGTGGTGCAAATCTGGATACACAGGGCCATCGGTCCGGGCTTCCATTTGCGTTTACCCATGTGTTTGGTTTTACTACTATAAAAGTGTCCCTTTTAACTGTGCATGGGTTTACTGTACATACGGCTGGTCACGTTGTCTGATGGAGAAGGGAAGGCTAAGATGTATGATGGGCCAGATTGAGCTTCTGAACCCAGGCTTAAAACTTGTGAAGTTTATGAAAGCCAACCTGAAAAATAGAGACAGTTATTATCAACCCAGTCCTTAACACATACGCATGTGAATATGTCAACTGGATAGAAGAAATGAGTTGTCTGATCATGAGTGTGAGGTGGAAGTGAAAAATATATACAGTGAGACCATTATACTATATAGTATACTATACAGTTCAATATAGCATTAACTTGAAATGGCGAATGTAAAACTTGAACCATGAATTTTGTGTTGTATACAATTAATAAATAAAATGTCTGATGTGTAATACTCACTCTATTGTCAGGGAAGCCAATGGAAGGCATTGGGAAGAAAAGCACACAGTTGCTGTTAAGTGAAACAAACACAGTGCAAACAAACCCAGGCTCAAAAAGCATGCTTCGAGAGGAGCTTTCACACAGACAGAAAAATATTCTTGAATTGTCTCAAGTTACTGTATGGGCTCAAATCCTATATTTACACACAACAAATTAACTCCAGTATAATCAGTAGTTAGCATTCATGTTTCATCTCTTTGTATTCAAGTATGTAAATGTATAAACAAAACACTGGATATGTTGATAACAGGTAACAAACATTAAATACAAAAGACAGAAAACACTTTGATTCAAAGGGTTCATGAGTGTATTTTCTTTATAGTAAAAAAACATTTTGGGTGCAAACCATGATTATTTTAAATCATTCTTATATTAGTTGCTCTTGAGAAATCAATAGTAATGTCCTTTGAATCAAACACTATGGAGATGATCATTGGTAACCCTCATCTCCAACTGTTCTGTCCAAAGCACAGCACAAAATGTTAATGAACACAAAATAATTCATAATAAAATATTGAAAGCTGATTTTGTTCAGTTTTCTGCACAAATATCTAGGGGCACACCTCAGATGTTATGAGACTGTCGACTGAATAAAAAGCCACGAAGAAAAGGATCTAAAGTTGAGCAAAAACTTGGGTCGTATTGAGGTAGTAGTGCTCTGCCTAGTGCAGAAAAATTGGCATTTTCAAATTATGAGTAAAAAACATTCATGAAGTTAATTTATACTCTTAACATGGGGCCTATACACAATTAAATTAGGAATGAAGAACAACAAAGTTCATGCTTGGTCACAGGACATGCGGCTTTTGTTTTTCTGATTTTATGTTTTTGTTTAAGCAGAGCATTCACGTTCACTCCCAAACCTTTCCTGGTCCAGACTGCCACAAGGCGCTCATCCTCTAAGTAAAGTTCTGAGTTTGTACTGAAGACACAATGGTAAACATTACAAACAAAAATAAATGAAGACAGTATGTCTAAGCCACGCTGGTCAAACAATTTACAAAGCGGTAAAAAAAGTTGCATAAAATAGTGTTCAGTCTCTTTACAGAATAATGGTTTTCTGATATCTAGATTTTTCTTTTCATATATGTGAAACCAAACAAAACAATATGCCGATGTTACTGTAGTGAACCAAAACATATATTAGCAAAATTATTTTAAAATATAAACCTTAAAAAGGCATCATTAAGATGAGATCATTTTTCTCTTAACCAGCAACAAAGTCCAGAATTCAGGAGTGATGGTCTTCTATCTGTCCCATCTCCAACGGGCGACTTCTTAATGTTAACATTTAATATTATTCATTATGTTTAATTAAAGTTGGTCCATCTCGTACACACAGGCATACAGTCTAACTCTACAAACGCATACACACACACACTAGCTATTCAGACAAGGACAGGGGAGAGAAAAGAGGTGGTGGGTGATGGTGGGGAAGAGGAAAAATGGTGGTTGTGCTCAAGTCAGTCAGGACCAGAACATGTCGGCCATGTTAGTGTCGGAGCTGTAGATCCAGAGGACCAGAGGGAGGGTGATGGCCACAAAAGGCCAGGAGATGCCCTCAAAACATGCAGACAGGGCACAGCCTTTGGTGCAGGCCCCTTTCTCCAGCTCTTTACCAGGCTCCAGGTAATTTCTAGCAGCAAACTTGAGCATCTCGTCCAGCAAAATGACAGGCAATGAGATCTTAAGCACCATCAGCCACTGAGTCAAGTTCAGAGGAGTGATCTGGAATATGATCTAAAAAAACAAATGAATACTTTTGTTAATTATATCTTAGAAAGGAGACAAACTAAATATATCTTATACAATGTTGTTTGTTCATGGCAGAAGTAAAAGAAATGTTTCTCACCGGAAGAGGTTCAACGTAGAGGATGAGAAAGTGAAGAGACATGGAGAGGCAGATGGCTCCCAGCAGCCACACATTCTCCCAGGGAGGCATCCGCAGCAGCGACTGGTTTTCGGAAACACTGTCAAAGGCACAAACAGGCATGTCTGATATGAAGTCTAAATGTACGAGCACACGCACAGAGACAAATAATTTCCTATGCTAATTGCCAGTGCTACTTCAACTTTAGATGAATTAGGTGGAGCAAACTTCGAAAGAACTGATTGATGGCACCATCAAACCGTAAAATGCCATAATAAAAGAATGTAACTGACCTGTTAAGGGCATTGCACATTTCAATGGTGACCAGCACGGAAAGGGCCATGGTCATGGGATATGGGGATTCAAAGATCTTACAGTCAAGATCGTTAAAGTCTAGATTTTCAGGGCCACATTGCAAGAAGTGACTCTATATGAAATAAAAGAATATCGTTGTTATACATTTCAAAATGAGATAATGTTTTTTTCTAAAAAGTATAGATTTGTATTTACCAGTTGATAAAAAGTGATTCTGGGACCATCCTCAGCAGCAACAAACCACCAGGCAGCTGCGCCTACAGTTGCGGCACCCACATAACCTGGTTTAAAACAACAAAGTCATTCATTAATACACAACGAACACAGTATTAAGATATACAAATTGGTCTCTGGGCTTACATCCAATAGCCAGGTATCTGAAGAAGAGCCATCCTGAGATGAGAGGCTCCCGGGCGTTACGTGGAGGCTTGTTCATGATGTCCAGGTCTGGAGGGTTGAAGCCCAAAGCTGTCGCAGGCAAACCATCAGTGACCAGGTTCACCCAGAGCAACTGGACCGGAATGAGAGCTTCAGGGAACCCCAGGGCTGCTGTGAGAAAGATGCTATGGCACACACAAAATACAATACAGTATAATAATAAAAATATCCCAGGCTTTGAATTTGAAATACAGTGATTCTTACCAGACAACTTCTCCCACATTTGAGGAGATGAGGTATCTAATAAACTGCTTCATGTTGTTGTAAATGGCTCGTCCTTCCTCTACTGCAGCTACAATTGTGGAAAAGTTGTCATCAGCGAGCACCATCTCGGAGGCAGTTTTGGCTACTGCTGTACCTGAGCCCATAGCAATGCCAATCTCAGCCTTCTTAAGAGCAGGGGCATCGTTCACACCATCACCGGTCTGAGAAGAGTGGAAAAACACATTATAAAGTGAGGACTGTACAGTTATATCTCTGTCTCTCTAACATAAATCTAAATAAATTGCAATAATGCCATGGTCTTTAATGTGTTGTTTTTTTCCCCTCATGATTTCTTCGAATCAAAATAATGGCACACAAAACAGATTTTTTAGATTGTGTTTTTTAGTGAGGAACAATAATTCATATCATAAAAAGTGTGTTTCTTTACTTACCATAGCTGTGATTTCATCGTAGGATTGCAGATACTCAACAATCTTAGACTTGTGCGATGGTTCAACACGAGCAAAGCAGCGGGCCTTGACCACAGCCTCCCTTTGTGCAGCTGGGGACAGATCATCAAACTCTCGCCCGGTGTAAGCCATGCTGGATACGTCGTCATCTTCACCAAAAATACCAATGCGTCTGCAGATAGCCACCGCCGTCCCTAAAATATGAGTGAAAGACCTGTTATTTTAGCTCACTGCGACTACTTTCACCTGCTGAAGGAATACCGTATTTTCCGCACTATAAGCCTTTAATTTTCTCAAAAACCAACAGTGCCCCTGATATATGGATTCATTCTGGTTGTGCTTACTGACCTCCAAGCGATTTTGTGTCACACGGCGCTCAAGGCGCTCCGTCAAAATGTTTCGGTACGACTTCGTAGAGTCAGGAGTGTCGCGGAGTAATACATACCG